>JBAMIG010000010.1:16670873-16684304 GCA_037177335.1 Kiunga ballochi | reverse complement strand
GAGAACCCACGCTAACACGGAGAGAACCCATGCTAACACCGGGAGAACCCACGCTAACACAGAGAGAACCCACGCTAACTTGGGGAGAACCCACACTAACATGGGGAGAACGTCCAAACTCCACACAGAAACGTTCCTGGTTCTGATAACAAGATTTCTTTTTTTTTATTTTTATTTTACTGATTTACAGCAAGTTTTTGCACATTATGTTTTCCTATATTTATTTTCCATTGAATAAATGTTAATAATATTCTATTATTCTGTAGTTTAATTATTTTTATTTTAAAGAGATACATTTTATCTTATATGTTTAATTTATTTTTAAAATTCAGCTTTTTATAGTCATTTAGGAGATGCTTTTCTCCAAAGCAACATACACCAGAAAACCTTTTAAAAGTACTTCTTTCATGATATTTTATTGATAGGATGAATTTTGGTATCACTACTCAATATTTAAATATTTGTGCTTCATCATACTGGTAGTACCATGTGCGAACTATACAAAGCAAGTTTCCATCTCTGAATTTTAAACTTTACCTTGAGATACCATGTTTTGAACATGTACTGTATGTACCTGTTATATCTTATTGTTAGACCAGTTGATACACAAGAAACTCATCTGAATGGAGCCCAAAACTGTTGCTAGAAAATAACAGTTCAATCACCAGCAGCAGCATAAAATCAGCTGTATAAACGAGCACAATAACAGCAATGCAGCAGTTCCTTCCTTCTTTTTTATTCCGCTGTCCCATTTTTACACAGAACACTTGTGTTGTTTTGGTTCACAAGTGATGCAGCAACTGTTTTGCAACTAATGTGTCCAAAGACAGACGAATAAATTAACAGAGGTTTAAGAACAATATTACGTTTGACTGTTTATGTTAAAGATGCAGCACTTAAAGCCTGTCCAGAGTTCCTGTAAAGAAGTGACTAATGGCAAACCCACAAGATCCCCTGTAATGCAATAAGAGTCCAGATTGCTTAACGTAACAGTAAGTTCATCCTGTCTTTCTGTAAAGTCAACTATGAAGGCTGAGTCAACAGATTCATGAAGGCAACTTAAATTAAGCATGAAAGCGTTTAGAAAATGACAAAGGACCAAACTGGACTCACCTTCTGTGAGCTGCTGATAGAGCTTATTCAGAGTATTTAAAAGATGTTTGCAAGCTCTCCTGGGCAAGATTTTCCATGTTAAAGCCTTCTTGTCATCTTTTCTGAAAGAACACCATATGGTTTTCATTGCATAGGATGACAGTTGAGAAACATTGTAAAAAGACATGACTCAATCCACTAACATCAACACTGACAACTTAATCTCTTTGCAACACTGTTTGAGTCTATGTGGGAGCCACGAGTGATCTGCACTGTTAGAATATTTCACATTCCAGCTCTAATTATTGCATAAGAGAAGCTCTCACTCAGAAACACTGATAACTTTGGGGAATAACTTTTAGACCTGACTAATATACACTTAAACTGTGGAGAAATGCTTTTTATTTCCCACTGGGAGTAATAAGGTTAGAGGTAGATATTTATTATAGACCCCTTTCAGTCAAAGATCACTTACTGGGAGATGGTGTTGGTGTCTAGATCCACACAGCTGATATCAGCTGGAGGCACATAAAGGTCAAAGTATCTGGAGTCCAGTCCCACAATGAAAGGACATGGTGCACTGAGCACATCAGCCAGAGCCAACGGGCACAGAGGGATGTAAGGACATGGCCAGTGGAAAGGAAAAATCATCTAAAAGGATTGAGACACATCCAGCAGTATAGTGATTAAATATAGTCAGTACACACTGTATTGATCACACGGCAGAACTTTGTAGCTTGTAGTTTTTGTCATTTTTGAACATTTTATATGCACATTTTTATAGTAATCCTAACAATTTTCTCTGACATGATTTATGTATCTTTATTCAGTCTTTTTGCCCTAATATGGTGAGAACAGGAGATATAAAATGAAAAACTTACAGACACGAGTGCCTCTGTAACGCTGGTGAGCACAGCTGGACGCAGGGAATGAACCAGGATCTTATGTTCGGTCACAGCCAGCACAAGCAGAGTGGTTGCATTTTTTGGACCCAGATTCATGAGTAATGTAGAGAGGCTCCCACCACTTCCACGCAAATGCACATCAATAAAACCAGATGATTAGAACAACTATTGACACTGAGTTCTCATATTATATTGCAATCTATTAATGACTGTCTACCTAAGAGGCAGAGGGGAGGAAACAGGTTGGCTCAGGATCAGGCTGTCATGTGGAGACAGCTGTAGAAGACAAGCAAAAGGACATTAATAGGTTTGTGCTTCAATGGATAAATAACTCTTGGATTGAATGTGTTTTACAGGCATTTTGTTCATTTATAAACTGACCTGCACAAGGATGCGTGGCCTCTGAGTGGAGGGAAATGGCACATTTTGCATGAAGTGAGAAATGTGCCTGTAATGGGAAAAAAACCTATTAATAGAAAAACAAGGGCAAAAATGTTGTATCACAAAACAGAGAATAAAGTGAGAATAATATGCAAACTTGCTAACTTTTCAATCGGTAGTGCATGTGGTCCAGAGATTGAATATCTGTAGAGGAAAGTGAGAAAGCTCCTGAAGGACTGGAAGAAGGGCCAATGAGAAAGTAAGCAGATGCTCTTGTTGCTGTAAACATTTCTGCTCCCATCAGGTCCAAACTCACAGCTTGGCAGGCCAAGCTGTGAGCGCTGACGCTCAGACAGGTTCTCCTCAGGGTAAGGCTCATAGAACTGGATGGCTGCTCCATAAACCTTCACACAAATAAAAGAGTGATGATCAGCATTCCTCTCATACATCTATATCAACAGGGATGCTTATTACAAAGAAAACCTTACAAAGGGAAACCCCAAATTTAACCTAAAGTCTTTGAAAGAGTACACCAAGGTCCGGTATTTTGAAACCTTAATAAGGGAATTTTCTATATGATAAAATAGTTCAACACTGCTTAGTCTTTTAAGGTCCTCATCCCAAGTAAATGAACAAATCAGTCTGGGCATGAAGCGCTAGACTAGCCTGCAAACAAGAGGTTGCAGGGAAAAAGGAATGAGCACTCAAGCATTTAAACTTGCACACCAACCCTGAGCCCAAATGCTGCATAAGCTATCCATTATTCAGAGGGTGAGCTGCACAAAAAATAAATAATAAAAAAAAAGATCTTTTATGCTGCATTGCTTTTGAAGGATAACAGCATTTTAGGATTCCAAGCACAGCTTCCAGCTTTTTTTATTCCAGTCAGAGGTAAAGAAACTGATTAAGAGTGTCTCCTATTCTTAGACATACGACTGCAGCTCATCAACAAGGTAATCCATTAGAGATTTTAATGTGCTGAGAGGAGCATAGAGAGAAAAGAAACAGAGAAACTGGATGAAATGAGGCAATTATGACAAAATGTGTTTAATAAAAGGGGAAAACATAAAACCCATGTGAACTTTGGGGAACTCCTTAACCATTGATGATGTAAATGAAACATGGTCTCTGGAGATGGTAGGCTTTTTCCCTACAATAACATTTAGTGATAATAAGTGTCTTCTGCATACACTTCAGTCTGAAAGTGATATATGGCTCTTGATAAAGCTGATGTAAGGAGGTATTTTACCTTTTCTCCTGAGGCCCCAGTCAGTACAAATGTAGAAAAAACAGGCAAGGAATGTTTGGTGTGTGCCGGCCAGCATTCAATCATGGCCCCCATGGGAAGACAGAACATAGGCACTGATTCTGGCAGTGGGAAGGACTCATAATCCTTTTCGGGGTACCTACACAATAGACCTGGACATAACACGGTCAAATGGAGTTTACAAAGGATTCAAAAGAGAAAAGCAGATTGTGCAGATTTTGCACTCTAGCCTACCTGCTTTGTATGCAATTGCATTTGCTTTAGCCACAGACTTCTTATAACAGAGATAAACGGAGGATCCCCACTGTAAAGTGAAGACACACAAATTAAAACCTGCATTATTTATACACATGCAACATATATGTGGAAATCTTTGGAACTCTGCCCCACCATGCTGCTGTTGAGGTTCTTGTCCACCTTGCAGAAGGTATGAGGAGGTGTCTCCCCTTTGCCGGGAATGATAACACAGACATCAGTGACAGCCAATGAAGTGTGGGGCTGACTCTTGGGGGCCCGACGGTAGGTGATGTAGATGCGCTGGGAGGATGAGCTGCTGATGTTGGCAGGGCGACCTGAGGGTGTGGTCTGGACAATGTGGCATCCAGGCTTCAGCTTCTCTTTCCACTCATACAGGACCCTGCAGTACAAAGCAGCGGCACACTCTTTATGTGAGGTTTGTGAAAATGGAGTTTAGATAAAAATGAATGGAAAAGATATCAAGATAAAAGATGTGTTTAAGAGCAGATTACTGTGGCCTAGAGCAGCTCAGTGATTAGTGCTGCTGGGTGAATAAAGGGTCAGAGTAAGGATTATTTCTTACCCGAGATCTGTCAGAGGAGGCTTATCTCTGCCTCTCTTGAAGCACAAGAAGATCTGTGGGCCTCTGAGGCTGGCTCCATTGAGCTCAGCAGAGAGACCAGAGGGGGTGCTTTCCACACAGGTGAATCCTGGGGGCACCTCTTCACCAAGGGACCGGATCACCACAGCAACATCAGTGATGGGGGCTTTAGGTTTTACAGACTTGGGACCAGCATCATCAAAGTGTAGGTCCTCTTCCAGAGGCTTGGTTGAGTCAGTGAGGCCAGAAACCACAAAGTAGTCGGCTACACGAGGCCCTTTATCCTCCATCATTTCCCATTCCCACACGATGGGCTGGAGAGTAGAGAAAGGAAAGAGTAGGGAGGGGGTGTCCATTAATCGTTATATGAACGTTGCAAAATGTGTTGCATCTTAAAAACAAGCAGACAGTTTTTGTCATCATGATATTATCAGGCTGAAATGATGCCATGCTCAAATTCCCAGTAAGGACTGCTTGATGCTAGAAATGTTACATAGAACATCGTGTCAGCAGAGCAAAGAAATCATTTACACCACCTGCACTACAAATACACATTATATAAAAAATAACAAGATGTAAGAGAGCCTCTGGAAGCATTTAGCATACATTCCTGTCTGCAAAAACACAATGTTTCACCAAGACCAATGACCGTATATGCCATGACTGATTATGTAAAATAAAACACATGCATCTGTGTAAGAAAAAAAATAGAGCAAGAAAAATAGACATCAAGCATGGAGGGCAGCAGAACTACAGCAAGCTGAAGTGTGGTTTCTTGTTGTATCAGCTTTTACTGAGCTTGTAGGGAGGTAATGATCAGGCAGCATTTATTCTGGGCTCAAAGTTGTCGAATAAATGAAATGAATAGCAGAAGCACTTGTGTGTGGGCTTGTTATGGTTTAATCACAAAGCACAGAGCCCTAAAGCCGTCTGAACGCTGGGCCAGCTCATTGTACTCCAGCTGAAGAGCCTGCTTTATCTTATTTACAGGCTCTTCTTCACTCACGAGCAAACTGTTGCTTATTATTCCCACCACTGGGATTTGTGCAAGCTAGCAGAAATGTACCCCGTCCTGTGTTGTCGCTTTTAGGAACTTTGTCACACAGGATGCAGTAACCACGTCTCATCTGCTTAAGACTTTGGCAATCAGTCGTTTTGTAGCTAACGTATCTGTGGAGTGTTCTTCCCTGCGGCTGTATGATGGGACAGATAGTCAGTCACCACTTAAAGGGTTCAGACATGCAATCAGCCAATGCAAGGTTGCTCATGCATTTTAGCAGTCACGTAAAAAAAGAGGAGAAAAATTCAACCATTTCTGATCAGCCTGTCACAGAGCAAACAAGATTTTAGTGAGAGGGATCTGGATAATTAATAATCAAAACCCTTCTAAACAATTTGGAAATGAAATTTAGTTGGATATAAAGTAATCTTGTTTCATAAATCTGCTTACTGCACACAAGAAAGATGATTGAATCATTTCTGACTCACCAACAAGCTGCTTGTGGAGGATTGCAGGCTTTCGACTGACATTTGTTCATGTCTAGGTTTCCATTAGCAGCTCTTTGGTTTGTGTTATATGAGGACGGCATTGTTCAGCCTTATGGGGATGCTTGATGACTCAGCAAATGTGCTCATGAAGCTTTTTTTTACTCTGACCTCCTTCTTGTTGGGTCATATTATAATTATCAGATTTCATTTCATGATAAATTATGCAAATCTTGTTTACAAACAGCAAGAAGCATTGCTTAAAGGATTGATGCATGACAGTGACAAACTAATATCTGCCTCAATTTATTTAAACCTGCTGTTTCAATGAAATTTTCAGTTCCTCCTTTAAAATACAAGAAAATGTCTCACCTTTAATATTTAATTTGTTGTATTTACATGATCTTTTTTACAACTATTGATAAATTCTTTCTTTATGCATGTTTTGCACATTAAAATATATAATATAATATAATTAAATATAATAAAAAAATATATATTTTAAAACAGCCTTGTTGTATAATTTCAGACAACATGATAAGTTTGCTATAAAATCACTGATATTAAATAATTGACATGAAAAACTCTACATTATAATGTATGTAGAAAGGAAAAAGCCTTTTAATCTGGGCTGACAATCTATTTCATGCAACGATTTAAAATACCCCGGTTCAGCTCATCCACCTCTTCTTCAATGTAACGCAACACCACAAGCAACCTCCCTGCTCTCAGTTACTGCATGAATCGGACATTATGCTCCCCTGCAGATACGCTTTTGATAGCAGGACACATGTTTCATATAATACTTGAAAGGTTCTGGATTAAATATAGACATAATCTCCAGCTCCAACTACAACAACGCTCATTGCATCTCATCCTCCCCCTCAACAGGAGGCACAAATCTAAATTCATATCTAAAGCTCGCCATAGCAACAACATGAAAAGTGAGCAGTGAAGATTTAATAATTCCCTTCTCTATAAGAATGATAATTAAAAATCAGATTTCAATCATTTTATAAGCCTGAAAATGATACTTTAATGATGACAGGCAACAATAAGAGTGTAATAACATTTCTGCAGGTTTTTTAATAAGCTTTTATAAACATTTGATACGACTAAATAAGTTACAGCTGCTAGATCATCGTTTCCTAAATTCCATGTTCTTTGTTAAAACACAGAATTTAATAACTTTTACTGTTCATCTCATCAATCATCAAAAAAGCAAATTGTGGACAACCTCCTTGTTGCTCCAAACAGGAATTGAGTGACTCATGGTCTCCCCGGAAACTGCAATCGCTTCATTCACCACACTTTTCTTCATAATAACACCACATATAAGGACATGGCGGATTTCCTCTTCTTGCCAGCCGGCTAACAAACTACTTCTCCATTCACATCCACTACTGTGTTCATGAGTCATCTATCAGTTTAGCAGTAAATTGTCAATCACTTGCATTGAAATGTCCCAATCATTTGATCAGTGTTTAATATCTTTTTAAATGGTTCAAATGTAAGATATAACCTATAAACACCTGTTTTTAATTATGTGATCTTTTTGAGCTGAAAGTAATTTTTGTAGTTACAACATTAATACAAAAGTAACTGATTTTAAAGTCTAATTTTTCTTTATCTGTTTCCTTTAATGAAATCTTTTTGACACCATTTTGTGGTTTTACATAAAAACTAAATGGAGGTTTCATTTAAAACTAACTAGGATAATGTTTGTTGCTTGTGGCACCAGAGGGACAAAATATTTCAGCAACACGGCAGCTGTTAAAGGTTTATTTTAACAGCTGCCACTGGAGCCTGTGTTTTTGGGATGGAACTGCCAAAGTGTTTGCAGATGAAGCTAAGATAAACAATACAACAAATATATATTTAAAGCCAAACTTATTATTTATAAATGCAGTTCAGACTAAAATTTGTTTCCCCAATTGCCTCTTATTCCAATAACTTTCCCTTTTTCTATAAATATAAATATTTGAACTAACCCCACAAAAAGAAGCTAAATAAATACATTGGGTTTATGGTATAAAACCAGATTTATGACTTTACTTGTGTTTTTGTAATTGTGACTGTAAGGCTGTGTCCAGGGATTAGAGAGCTGTGTTAGCAGCAGGAGGGAGGATGGGCAGCCTGATCTGAGAGGGAACCACCACATTTATTTCCCTCAGCATCTGTTTCCCTCTTAGGCAACATTTGACTTGGTGATGTTTGACAGGGGGGACCCAGCCTGCTTGGTGAGGCGACCACACACACCCAAGATAAACAGAGCTGGACGATGAAAGAGGTGGAGGAGGGAAAACGCTCAAGAGCTGCGCAGGTTAAGCCCGCAATAGCGTCACGTGCACACGGAATATTCCGTTCAAATATGCCGTCAAATACTAGTTACAATGATCCTTTTAATAAAAAACAAATAAAATGAAGCGACTACAGCTACAGAGGGGGGTTCTCCTTTGCTCTCATAGGAAGAAGCCATCTTATGGAGCTCAGTACAGGATGTAATAAAATAAGCGTCCACACACGGAACCAATGGGCGCAGAGCAAAGAGGCAGCGATGCTCGTTATGAAGCATCATATTATTCATTTCATAAATACATCTGCACGCCAACAATGTCATCTTTTAAATGGAACTGTATGTTGCATTGTTTAAGTCATCAATCATTTGCCTGCATGATAGCCTAATTATAAGGATCATATGAGCGCACGAGACAACCATCATTATACCCGCGATTTTCATCCCAAATTACTGATAAAATGACAGAGGGTGCATTTAAATTAATATTTAAGGTTTGCGCTTTGTTTGTTCTGATTCAAAATAAAAAAAAAAATCTACTCACAGCACGACAATGGAAAGAGGATCTGTCGAATATGAGTGGACGTCCAAATAACACAGGTTTCAGCTGAGAATGAGATTTATTCCCTGGTTTGCTTCATAAGCCTTTCCTCCTTATCAATACTGTCAGAAGGCTAGTTGTAGCAGTAAAAATATTGATATATCTCTGTGGATTGGACGGAGCTTTAAAGTCGGTGTTATCCTGGGCAGCGTTTTATCCAGACCTGCGATGACCACGTGACTGATTACAACCCTCACCACGTCATTGATGATGACAGAAGACAACGTCTGAAGGATGGAGAAACCTTTAATAAAGCTGAATTTATTATTATTATTATTATTATTATTATTATTAAATCCTAAATAGGTATATAGCCATATGTGTTATTTTAAAAATGGGCCTAATCACAAAGAGAAATCATTTCTAATTACTTACATATAAAGTTTTTAAAATAATTCCTTCTAATACCTGTGAGTTTATTGGTGGATATGTTTTTGTTTAATTATGATATTATTAACGGTATCTTCTGTTTCTGTAGAAAGGAACAAACAGATCCAATTACTCAAAAAAAACAAAACAACAACAAACAAGCAAAAAAAGAAGCAAAAAACCAAAACGTGACCTTTTCATGAAAATAATTGTAGTAAATATATTGGCTGTGACACAGCAAAGACATTTTGTTAGAATAGTTACACCAGTCAGTGCTCAAATGGACAAAATAAATAAATGATTCAAAAATGGATCTTGTTCAGTGAATCAGGCTCTACTGCCTCCATGTGGTAATCCATGTATCATACAGTTTGGTCACCATTTTCATATCTTGCTGTATCATCTATCTATACAGAAACAACGAATAAATAACAATAATCCACAAATAACCACACTGTAATGATGATGCAGATTTTTAATGTAAATTAGCTGTCTGTAGTTTTTACAGAGATGTAAAACATTAAAAACAGAGATAAATATTTGATCATTTCCGTTGCAGGTTGGATGGTAACCTTAATACTTTGTCAGTTCATGTAGAAAATAATCCATCACAATAGATTAAATGATAACTAAATGCTTAGCTGCTGCACTTCATTTATCAAATCATACGCAGGCAGAAATTCTCTGACAAGATCCAAACTACATCAAAGTTCTGATATTTTACCCATTATTTATTGTTTTAAGAAGAATCTTCTGTCTGGCTTTAAAAATACATTTAGATAATCTTAAAATAATATAATTCCCTAAATTAAAAGGCTTTAAATTCAGAATTTTTGTGTTACATTAATCCTGGTTATATCCTCAGTTTAATTTATAAGGCAGAATGTGTGGAAAACATTTACAATTTGTGCATTAATTTAGACCTTTTTAATCTCAGGGTCTTCACTCTTTTTGGATTTAAAAGCCTTCATTCATCCAGTATCAACTGGAACTGCTGCAAAAGTTTGGGAACTAAATCAGAGTCAGCCTTCTCCCATGAGTTTAAATATTTCATATCCATCTGGATCGACTAACAGCAGTCATGTTTAATGTAGCTTTCTGCTCATCTATTACTCAGGATAATTATTTTGTAATTCAGGATAAATAATTTGCAGCAAAAAGGCACATTATAGTTACAAAATCTGACAAGAAGTTATAACTGTTTGCATCGACTTTTTCTGTTTGAAACATTAAACAATGCCATAATAAAGCTTCTACACAAACATTCATGCTCAGCGCTGACATTGCATGACTTGTTCTGATCTCAGTTGGGAGCTTAGGATGATTTCAGGAGCTACAGATCAAAAACAGAACTGCAGGTGTTACCCTTTATACAAGAACAATGAGGACCAGATTATGATAATTGCTAAAATGCTAAAGCCCTCAAAAGAGGAGAAAAAAGAGCATCCATGGTAACAAGCTGTATACCAACGATGATTGCTCAAAAAGAAATTTCATCATAAAAAAAGCAGAAGAAATTAAGACGAACAAGTCTACGAACAAAAATACTCACAACAAGCAAGAAAGAGTTTTTCTAATGATAAAAACTTTTAGAAGCTGACCACATGCCCTTGGATTTCAGGTATGCTTAAAAATAAAAACGTTAAAAAAACCACACACAGCAAGATGTTAGGTCAGTTTACAGTTTTACCTTGAGCTGCTCAGCAGGGCCAGGAGAATGAGTACAGCCTACAGAGACGGTGTCAATACACTTCTATAAGCTCACGCTTGTAAAGGTCATTTACACAAAGCTGGAAATAAAAGTATATCTGTCCTTGTGAGATTGCTGTCTGTGCATTGTGAAACTTGGTGTTTTGCACTATGTAAACAAATCAGTTCCTTTCCAGATTAGAGTTGTTTGTGTCATCTTGCCCAGACTTCCTGTCTCTGCCTCAAGCAGCTTTCTGCCCCACCATCACAGAGCTCTGAAATGAGTTTTAATAATATAACCCCGAAATGAACTCGAGATATCATAGACTATTAAGGTTCTATCACAAAAGTGTAGCAAGTAGTAATATTTTGCAATAACCATAGGCCATTGCTACCTGATTGTCTCAGCATTTTTTTCTTTTATTAATTGCACAAAGAAAAATATGTCCTTTAGTCACACATTTCCCAGAATTGTAAAATATAAACTTTACACTTATGTAACAACAACAACAACAAAATTTTGTCTTTGCGTTAAGTGTGAATATTATGATAAATTAACGTAATTTAATTCTTTTTAGTCCTGCTAAAACAGCACATTACTACTGATGGATTTCTTCTGCGAGAATTGTCCTTAAAAATAAACAAACCTGAGTTTTTAGGGGCAGGGGGATAAGATAGAAGATATAAGGAATAAGATATTTCTGATGTAATAGAATAAAATTAAGTAGTGTAAAAAAAAACTTAGGTTCCACCGAGATTTGAACTCGGATCGCTGGATTCAGAGTCCAGAGTGCTAACCATTACACCATGGAACCACGTGACAACAACTATCATACTTTTATATACACATCAAAGATCTAGACCTGAAAACGTTTCCACATTTTGCAATACTGGGTACTCGAACTCTATCCATCCATCCATCCATTATCTACCGCTTTGTCCCTGACGGGGTCGCGGGGGGCTGGAACCTTTCCCAGCAGTCAACTTGAACTCTATCCTTCCTTTAATTTTATTCAGACCATCAGGCTGCCACCTTGTGACCACCATCTTGAATAACAGAGTCCACAATCTCATGTCGCAACAAAATCGTGCTCAAGTGTATTAGCTATGGAGCAGGCCCTCATAAAAAAGCTAGATTTACAATTGTCTCTTAAATAATGAAAAACTGAAAAAAAGTAATCACAAATTAAAATTTGCTAAATGTTTATTGTAGGCTATATAGGCTACTCCAGGAAGCATGTAATCAAAATGATGTGTCAACCAGTCTGCAGTATGTTATACCTACTTCTCTTATTTTTCCATCAAACTTTGACATGTTACTCCTCTTGCACCATTCATGTCATGTCACTCATTCAGATGTTAAACTATTTATTTCTTTCAAGAGATTGCTGCTATGACTTTTGGTATTTCAGTCTGGAAGCTGCCAAAAGGGTTTGTATTCTGTACTATTGGGACAGACTGTATGATGCAAATCCTGGTATTAAAATGCTATGATTGTTACAACTAAAATGTCTTGAAAAATGACATACAGTTTTAAAAAGTTATTAAATTGTTAGCTCCTCTTCGTACACCTTATTGTTCCACTTTACTCATTATTATATTAAACTCTTCAGCTCCTTGATTGTTATGACTTTTGGTCTTTCAAACCTTTTAAGCTTTTCACTTATTGAGCTTTTTGTCATACAGTTTTGTGATGGACAGAGTAGAAAGGCTCAGTGATCTGTTGTGCATAATGAGCTGCAAACTGCAGGTCTGCACCAGCACAAAGTGCACGAACCCAATTATCAAGTCAGCCACTAGCTTACATCCCTGCAGCTGTGATCATGCAGGGCTGTGCTTGCCTTATTTAATGTAAACAACTGATGTTTGAGCTGTTGATTTGGAGAATCGTACCTTCCTGGTCATTAGAGGTTAAATGTGTTGACACCTCAACTGAATACCCTTTATGAGCCATACAGAGCAGAATGGCTCTGGACTTTCTCTGAGCTGTCTGCGGGGTACATGTCAGGTCAAAGGTGCTGTAAAGAGTGTTGTACTTTTGTTCCAGATGCTTTCAGCAATTTGTCTTCTGTGCAGGATCATCTTAGAGGTTTGATGTCCATCATAGAGGCTCATGGTTGCTCAGCAGGTTTTTCATCTGAGTTGTGGACCTGGTTTAGTTCTGGGGGATGGTTGCATACAATGATAGTTATTTGTGCTGATGTTGTTTTTATTGTCCTGACAATGCTCTTTTAGTGATTACTCTTCTCCCCCGATGCCTCAAAGCTGTTGTTACATCTGCTTTTCCTGGTCATTTTTTACAGCTTGTAGTGGATCAACCTTGATTTGCTGCATGGTTGCCCCCCCTAGGATGACATTGGTCTGCCTCTGAAGTTCTCCAGTGATGATAAGTTTGAAGTGTTTTTCTCTGATAGTTTGAAGCTCTGTCTTTATAATAATAATAATACATTTTATTTAAAAAGCGCCTTTCAGGTCACTCAAGGACACTTTACAATACATGCAATAAAA
>JBAMIG010000010.1:16632398-16642870 GCA_037177335.1 Kiunga ballochi | reverse complement strand
ATCCATCCATCCATCCATCTATCCATCCATCTATCCATCCATCCATCCATCTATCCATCCATCCATCCATCTATCCATCCATCTATCCATCCATCCATCCATCCATCTATCCATCCATCCATCCATCCATCTATCCATCCATCCATCCATCTATCCATCCATCTATCCATCCATCCATCCATCCATCCATCCATCTATCCATCCATTTACACCCATGCTTCAGACAGATGAAATGTCCCTTTTCTCCTTCCCTCTGGAATGATTTCTAAGGCCATTCCCTACTCCTGTCGGAATCAGAGCATTAACGCCGCATTAACTATGAATGGAGCTGAGAAATTATGAATGAAGCAAAGGTCGCGATTAAGAGCTAACTGGATGACATGGCCGAGAGGTGTCCGGACTTCAAAATGAGCGGCGGCTTAAAGCTAGGTTGAGACAAAATTGAGTCCCAGGACTCTTTATTCATATTGAGTCACAGGAGTGCTTTGCTTCAGGGCTCGGCTGGATTGAAATGCGTGTGGCCTTGAATGAATGTCTCTCTTACCTCACAGTGTTGGTGGTATTACAGGGGCAGTACTTGTCACAGATGAAGCCATAGAGACCCGAAGGACAGAATCTTTCTTGACAATTTGGGCCTTTAAACCCGGTTTCGCACAGACATGCTCCGGTGATGTGATGACACTTGGCGCCGTTTTGGCACTCGCACCGGTGGTTACACTGTGGACCATAGGTGCCTACTGGGCAGTCTTCTTGACATCTAGAGGAACCAGAGCAATGATGATACCTTAAATCTTTGCATCCTTCATTTCTTATTGGTTTGTTAAAAGAATTTAAGCTGTAAGTCATTACATTACCTAACCCTAACTACAAAACTCACAGTTTATGTCAAATATGTTAAAAAATAAATATTTAAACATGACATTTCAGTGGCTTTTCCCTAAAACACCAACTGCAGCTACCACCACATACATTATTAAGATTACACAATTTAAATGATAAAATTTACTTTGAAAGATCAGCTCAACATGTTTAAATTTCCTGAGCACTTTTCAGACAAACTCAAAGAGCAGAGAAGGCTGTGAGGTTTAAATATACCTGCAGGGCCTGGACGACATTTTGTAATTGTCACTGACTACAGGAATACTTACAACTGAGAAGCTTCTCTGCTGGAAGGACAGACGCAGAGTGGCCACACCTAAAAATACTGACTTTACTATAAAATGCTGGTGTAATATCAGTCTCTGCTGTTGGACAAAGTTCAACTAACATTAGAATACACTTTCTCATTGCATTGAATACATTTAAATTATATTTATGTTTAAATTACCTTGGTTTTAGTTGTAACAGAAGGTAGCTGTACTCTTATACTAGACAGCAAGGTGGGCTTGATGCATTCTCAGATTATTCCTGGCAGGTTAATTCACCCGTCACTGACTAAATGAATGAGGGCAATTTTGTAAAATAATAAAGTAAAGGAAAGGTCTTGTAAAGGAAGTGTTTCCATCAAAGAGACAATTGCTTTAGCTGAACTTATAAACGCAGGTTGCTGTGAGCTGCTCTGGCAGGCATGGGAATCCTGAAAGATCTGTGGATTTCAATGAGACCTTAATATAAGTCCATTACTTATAATTAATGAGGAGAACCCAAACAGCATGTAGGGCCTGGTGAGATCAATGGACTGGCTGGGAGAGGATGTGGATAAGAGCTGGAGACAGGCTGGCCAGTGTTTAGTACAAGATTAATTTCACATAAACATCCCTTTTAAAGGTGTCTACTCTACCTTCAGACTGAGTAATGGGTGTTTATAGATGCTTATTTCTCTTAAGTGTGTGAGCATTTTAGTATTTTCCTTATATAACAAAAGAGCACCACGTTTGTGCCTCATTTAGAACTACACAAAGAGAATAGTTTAATGTGTGGCTGTTTTAGCAGAACTGTCAAAACATATATTTGCATTAAATACAAATATAAATAAATGATCTCATTGACCTATTTAAAAACAGGAGTGAAAACTGAACACAAAAAGGGCATTTTGTGCATTATAAAGCCGCTGCTTACCTGCGTCCACTGAAGCCAGCTGTACACTGGCACTGTCCCGTGACGTGGTCGCACAGTCCACCGTTGCGGCATGAGCAGTCTTTGCTGCAGTTAATACCATACTTGCCAAGAGGGCAGGGCTGGGCACAAACTGAACCCTTGAATAAGCAAAATGATAAAATCAACAAATAAATCACTCACTAACAAGGACTTTAATGGCAGAGTACCAGAGACGACACAAGGTCACTGGTGTGTGGACAAAGCCAACCTAGTGGTTTCCTTTTCATCTGTTTGTGTACTTAGTTCAACTCAACTCAAGATCCAAACTCTAAACTTTCAAGAAAAAAAACATATTTTTCTTCAAAGTAAAAGCCTAATGTTTTCCTTTTTATCTGGAACAATAATGACATTTCATTTCCCCCTCTAAGGCCTTTTTTCTTCCTAACATTCATAGTGCTTATGTGGTGCTTATGTGACCTACGGTCCACCCGGCAGGACACGAGCAGTCTCCGGTGATGTGATGGCACGTTCCTCCATTTTGACAGGGGCACCGCTGCTCACACTGAGGTCCATGACTACCAGAAGGGCAGCGCTCTCCACAGCTGCCACACAAGTTAAGAGCAAAGTGTTTCAACACTTTTTCTAAGGGAAAAAAACCCAAAGGAGTAAACATGCTAATGGTACTCACAAAGCTCCTGTATACCCCGGTGGACAGATGCACTCTCCTGTCTCATGGTTGCAGGTGGCACCATTGAGACACTGACAGGATAATTGGCACAACTTGCCATAGTAACCATGTTCACAGAGCTCCTCACATCGCCATCCCTGGTACCCATCGGTGCAGACACAGGCACCTGTGATGGGGTTACACTTTGCCTCATTTTGGCACTGGCACCTATTATTGCAATGAGGTCCCCAGTAGTCACTCTCACAGCCTGCGGGCACACAGAGAAAAGACATCAAACAGGCCAGAATAACAAACACCAAGATAATATGCACCATTATTTACCCTGCAAAACATTTGACATCCTAATAGTTAAATAAAAGCAAGTAAAGTAAATAAATTATTCATAAATGATCTCTGTAACACATGTAACAGCCAATCATTAATATTAAATGTAATGGGAATTACTGCTTCTAACTAATTACATATTTCTTCAGCTGTAGCCTTGATGTTTCCTAAGATGAAAGACAATATTTCACAGTTTTAATATGTGCAAACTGTGCTTTTCAAGGTTTAGTTTTACTGTCAACAAATTGTTTGCAAAAGGAATCAAAACCAACTAATGAAACGGAAGTTGAAATGGGGTCACTGTAGCCAGAGGCAGACAATTTATCTGTGCCATTAAAAACAACCCAGTGAGTGCTGTGTGCCTTCATTACCTGAAACATTATGATGGTTTTCAAGCTGATTCCATTACGGCTGTACTTAGATCTAAATGCAACGTATGAAGTTTATTTTCTACAAAAATGCATAAACAAATTATTCTTTTAAAGAGAAAAAAAGATCATTTTTGTTTTTTTTAAGTTGTTTTTATTTATATCAGTTAAATAATAGATGAGTTTATGTCTGAATGCCACAAATATACAGAGGCCAAAATGTAGAGTATTGCATGATGAAATACTGCATTGCTGGGTTTGGTAACAATAATAGAACCAGAGCATCCACATCACTTAAACTCCCTCTCTTTCTTCCATCCTCTCAGGGTCACATTCTGTGTGAATGCAAAAGCACGGAAACAAAAATGAGAGGATTATCCTCAGAGGCACAAAGTTCAAACACCACGGGAAAATATCTTTAGAAAAATAGACAAAACTGAAAGCTATTAGATGGAATTTAACCAAATTAGAAGAAAATGCTGGAAAACATGTTAACTCTTTAAAAATTTGGTCAAAATGAGTGTAAAACCAAATCATTTATTATAATGTCACATGCACAAACTAATGAGCCATTTATTCAGGTGCACTGGAAACCAGTTGCATCTAAAAGTTGCATGAGAGTAGATCTCCAGTACTGAATATTGTGTCATGTTTCAGCAGTTATGAACAATAAAAATAATCCCTGCTGTCTGGTTAAGTTTGATCAATATGATAGCTGGATTACATGAGTTAAAGTAGAGCTTCACTGCTAAGTGATACCTGAAGGGAAAGATGTAAAACTCAAACCTCGGGGAGTCGCTCCTTTTACAAAACTCAATAAAATCTATAACTGCAAGCAAACAGCTAATTTTCAAGGTTAAATGAACAACTGCCTTCTACGTGATGAACAATCAGTACTGAGACGTGTAGAAGGTAGTCTGGACTCCCACCAAGGTAATTGGTCTTCAGAACAGAGACAATTTAGGTGATTGTTGCAGTCTTGATGTCTGTCCATTATTAACATGAGCAGCTGTATTGCTTCATTTAGAACTGCTTGAGATCATAGCAGCAAGGAAAACGAATATTCCACTATTGATTTTTACATCTTTGCAGATTCAGCTCAAAAAGCTACACCCTTATTTTATGCTCGCGTTGCCAGAGCTGTGATCAGCCAGCAAAGAGGCTTAATGAACCCTCTTTTGTGGATGGCGCTGCAGCCTGTTTTTCCAGGCACACAGCAGGAAGATGATCAGTCCTTGGCTGATACAGACAGGTCTGCTCTGAAGGGGGTCTCTAAACACTGGCTAGTGCAGTATTACTTCTGCAGTTGGACAGACTAGACGCTGCATTACAAGGCTCACACTGATTTGATCTAATCTGCTGCTGGCCTCCATTCTGCCATGAATGAGTTCCCTGAAGGCTGAGCTGCTGCCACGCAAACGACCCAGGTACATTAAATCTGAGGTGTGCAGGCGGGCTGCAGTAATAGATGAGCAGTTTAGCCATAACTTGGTTTAGCTGTCTTTCAGCACTCATTAGAACCCACTCAGCACATCAGAAAATAGGTACCATTCACGAAACTAGAGGCATCATCATGTCTGCTTTTTCCCTAAACCTGGGTCACATTAAAAGAGGGAGAATTTTATTCTGTATAATTGAAAATAGGATGTCAGTAAAAGAAAAAAAGTACTTGCATTGCAAAGGCAAACAGAGATAAAGTCAAATCTATCAAGTGCGTCATTTGCAGACATTATTTGTCGCTTAGGATTTTAAGTAATGTTGCCTACAGAAGTTTTAAACCTTCCCTAGCTTGTAGTTCCAGGCCTCAGCACATTGAGAGCAAAGCCCATTACTTTGCTTCCTCTCTGCTAGACAAAGGTTCCCAAACTTTACCCAGTAGTCCCTCACTTTCCAGCTCTAACAGCATTTAACTGTGATTAAGGAGTCAGAGTTCACAATGAGCTGCAGGCAAAAACCGAGAAAAACACCACAAGAAAGTAACGTGTGGTATAAAAGCTCCAGTTTCTAGAGGGTACAACTAAATTGTGTGGGGTGATGAGGACCCCTGTGGGTTGTGGTGTGTGCTCAACAAATCCCACACAAATCTGTATCTAGAGAAGTTGCAATCCATCCCATTAACTGGCCTGGCCTGGGTCAGCGTGCCTAACTAAAGGACACATGCACCTGCAAGCAGAACTCTCATAATGCATGACAGAATGTGGATAACCTCACACGCAGAGAGAAAGGTTCAATCCCAAGATGCACGGCCAAATCCTCTCGGGTGGAACAAAACAGATCACGATTAGATGTACAGGCAGGTAGTAAATCTCTGACGGTGAAGTCCAAAGAACAGACTGAGAGTGCCATCACGGTGCATCACTGTGCTTTGAAGTGTGCTCAAGAGTCTGCATAATCAGAGGCTGTCTGCAACAGGATAAAGACCAAACAGCTTTCAGCAGCTGACTTTGACCAGGCATTCTCCTGAACTTGGCCTCAACAGCAAAAAGTTTGTCACTTTACTCTATAAGGAGAAGTGTGTGCCACAGAAAGCAGCCATAAGCCTCTCACAGCTAAATTCAAACCGAGTGTGTGAGTCAAGCTCTTTAAACAGAGAATGTCGTTCCCAGTTCTTCAGTTTTATCTTTCATTTATTCAGCGGGATAAAGAACAATAGGAAACTTCAATTACAGCCCAATCACGTCTCGTATAAATGCTGGTCACTTGAGGCGGCTGGTGCAGACGGCTATGTGCCATTTCCACAACTCTAAGTGGATAAACCACATTATTGAAATTAGAATATTTGGCATACAGCACTACTTCACTCCCCATGGCCAGAGTCACTCATTGTCACATAAAGCAAACTGCAGACACTTTAGGGATGTCTTAGACATGAAGGCACAATGCTGTGGCTGCTAAGAGCTTTTCACTTTGGGTTTACTTTTAGCCGAGCTGCTGGAAAAGCAAATCAGCTTGACTCACTTTCTAGATGAATCTCCTATATTTCCTAATGAGAAGCAGAAGTTCACTATTATTTAATTAACACTTTTACCACTTGCTTTGTTCTGACTTTTCCTCCTTGACAATTGAATCATGAATTTTTCAATTATGCATCCTGACCACAAAATAAAAAGACATAAAGAGACCTGCTTTTATAGTTATATTAAAATGTTACCTTTTTGTAAAGGAAGAACAATGAAACACTTTCTGTCCCATTTAGGTGACACGAGAAGATCCATGATTCTGCTATTTGTAACAAGAGTTAGTGAATAAAAGACTCCCATTAAGCCATTCATTGCAGCTTCCCTGACTCAATGACGCAGACTAATAGAGTGAAAAGCAGACAGGGTCCAGAGGGAAAGTGATGATTGTGTGTTAAGTGAGAAATTTGCACTGAATGATAAATGTCTCCAGCCATTGTTGAAACCGAGGCTGTAAAAGCTGCCAATATGGCACAAGACAGGCGCCACTGTCCTGTTCCTGTTCTGCTGACATCTGTTCAGCAGTTATTTATTAGGGCTCAAAAAACCAAGGCACAAGGAAAAACTTGAAGATACATCCACAAGAGCTTGACAAATGGGATTCTAAACATACAGAAGGAGCTGCCAAAATGAATGTGGGCCATTCTGCTGAATTGGAATAACAACATGCTCCAGCT
Source organism: Kiunga ballochi (assembly GCA_037177335.1). Classification (NCBI taxonomy): domain Eukaryota; kingdom Metazoa; phylum Chordata; class Actinopteri; order Atheriniformes; family Pseudomugilidae; genus Kiunga; species Kiunga ballochi. The sequence goes on along the minus strand of JBAMIG010000010.1, from coordinate 16,635,819 downwards.
ACGGCTGTTGGGCGTGTCTTTTGTCCTGCCCTAATTCATCTTAGCTGAGCCCCTGTGTGTTCATATTTCCTTGGGGGATGTGCAGCAGAAGACCAAGCAAACAACACAACATGGTGACTCTAAGAACAGTTATCTTCCCCATAATGCACCATATGCTCACTCCTGATACCACCTTACGCTGGATAAGAAGTAACAACATCTGACTGTTGCCTCTGTGGAGCCACCAAATTAATGACTGAATAAGTTGATTCTTTTAGGGACTACACATTACTGATTAAAAAGTCCAGCTTAGTTGTTTATCCAAAGCAGGATCTGATCGTTTGTCTGAGTCCTACTCAGGATGTGAACCTGGATCGATGCAGGTGCAGCAGGGCCCGGCAGCTCCTTCTCAAAGCGCAGCACTAACAGGGTTAACAGCTCCATCGGTTGACCAAGACATACAAGGCCTGATCATCTCGCACTTTATTCTAAACAAGCACTTAAAAGTGAATCTACCTAAAAGGGCAACCTCCTTTTTTAATAAAGTTGAGCGGTAGTGCAAGCTGGCAGGGAGAGAAGCTTTGCTTCAGTCACTTGCTCAACAGAACCTGACATGGCTCATGAAACCTTCCGGATCAGCAAATTGTTACACAACCCAATGCTCCTTCAAATTAATAAATCACCCTTTACCCTGTCCAGAAGTAAAACAAATCCTTTGCTGTCTGTGCCACAAGGCATAAGCAATAAAAAGCAATCAGCGCAGAGGTGGGCATTCAAACAGCAGCTGCATGCAGCACATGGAGGATGCATTGAGCTAATGCCACTGCATCTTACACATTACTCAAAACAGTCACTGAACATTCAAATACAATGTCACCCCGATAAAACTGAGTGCCCCCTTATTAATTTGCACATATTGATTTCCTATTTTCAATTAATAATTCTAATTAGGATGAAGTCGAATGTGCCATGGGGCCACAGCAGTCAATGTGGAGGGGTGCAGTCTGAAATGCATTCATATGAACTCCCTCTATGTGACTGCTTCATACATGTCAAAGAAAGTTTAAAATTTCAATGTTATATCAAAACAAGACTTTAATAATATCATTTTAAACAGGAATAAGGAAAACCATCATTTATTGCAAACATTACATAATGAATAATGCTAAAAACAAACAAAAACTTGCTTTTAAATTAAAGACTTTTCTCTAAATGATTGTCTTAAAACGGACTTCACTACTCAGTGAAAATAAATAATCTTTCAGGTAAATGGGGAAACCCTAACCCAATTTCTTACTAGACTGCATTTAGAGGAAGCACATCTACTTACGCTGAGAAAAATCTAAGCCATAGATCCATTTGTTTCTGCTGAGAAGATACAGTTATAAAGATGTGAATAAGTGCAAATCTTTTAAAATACTCCCAAATAAATTACATCACGTTAGGAGAACTGTGCACGTGACAAAAAGGAGTCCAATAAAAAGCCAAGATGAGATAACACAACCGCATGGAAAAGCCATGGAAGAAAAATCTAATTATCATCTTTCACCAGGAATGTCTTACTTCACATGCAAAGCTGCAAAAAGAGGACTAATATAGATATATGTGTCTGCCTACAGTTACAGAAGTAGTCTATACAAACGGGGCACTAAATAAGAGAAAGTTGTGGAATTTGTGATACATTAAATCCTGGATGATTTCCGTAGTCATTCTGCAACAACAACACAATTTAACCCTGTTCTTTAAAAGATAATTGGCATGTAGATACATGTGTGAAAGGCCTTTCACATGATCAGCTACCTGGTACCAGAGGAGGCATTGCCAGGCATAGCTGGTTTTAGCACTTTGAATAATTGGGTGCAGGCTTTTTCAAAGCTGTGTGACATCAATTATTCTTCTATGATGTTGGGATGCTGTGAAAATAACAGTTTTAAAACCTGTCCTCCTGGTGTGTTGCCAAGTAAAGCCATAAAAACCACGAGTCCAGCATGGCGCTCTATAGAAACGACTAACATGTCACAGCTTGCAGCCCCACAATGTCGCACATTCAGTGACACAACAGAGACATTTAGATTTCATTGTGTCGGAAACCATTATGCAAATAAATAAATAAACATCAAAGCACCATCACTGGTGTGTTTCAATACATTTTAATATACAATTATTTTATTTAATATTTGATCCATTTAAGATTTTGATGTATTTTTGTTTAACTTGTGTTTTTTCCCTAAAACTGGGAAACACACACACAAGCACCTAAAACTAAATTAACTACAGAGAACAAATATGTTTGTTTTGTCACAGCAGTAATTACTGATTTGTTCTCTAATTAGTTGTTACATGACAAAATAACAAAAATTATTTCCATATTGACAGATAAAAACCACATTTTAATTTGCCATCAAGATGCTTGTTTTGTGCTCAAATAATTTAAATTCCACAGTAAAGGCAGAATATTTGGTGTTTTTAGCTTAAAAACATTTTAAGCAATTACTAAGTTAACAAGATGCATTTTTACTTAACTAAACAATTAAATAAATGAGAAATTGTTTAATTTTTTATGTAAGTAAGCAGGTTTGTTTTATTGCTAAAGGATAAGAGGCAGGAACAGAAAACCATAAACGTCTTCTCATAACAGGAACAAATATATACATTCGCTTTAACACAGGAGCATGTGAACATTTAGAAATTGATCGATAGGCTTAAACCAATTAACTCCAACATAAATACTGTATTAGTGATATAAAGTGTCATTAGTGCAGAGAAAGGATTCCTACAGGCTGCAAATACAAATGTTAGACTTTAACCCCTTAATAGTATATTTACTATTTGTTACCATGGATAGGTCAGAATTATTATTATTATTATAGTGTAATCTTCTGCTTTCTGGTTTTTACCGGGTTGCAGGAGACCAGTATCATATGGTGAGTTCTGAGTAAAGTTTCTGCCATAAAGGGATGAAAAATGTCTCAGAAACAATACAGTATATTGGGACGTAAGGCGCTAATCAGAGAGGATTAGTCAGCTTGAACATGAAGATTAACTGACAACCTTTAACAGGGAAATAATGCATTTTAAAGCACATTTAAGTTAGTTTTAAACATCTTCCTGCAAATCCTGATCTGGTGTGTCTTTAAACATCACACACAAAAACATTAGCAGTATAAATGTAAAACTCATAGGGTGAAATGATTTTTCCCAAGCAGTTGTCTACATCCAACGCTGCTTAACAGATAAAGATAAAGATCAATATATAAACTGGAAGAAAATAAGACTTGTGGATAAAATGACATTTTGTGACCTTTAATATATTTATTTCAACTAAGGTGAAAGGATGAAAAAAAAATTCAGTGTTGAATTTATAGTTAAAAACTATGTTGTCTTGTTTTTAGCAATATCACAACTTTAACATCTGAAACAAAATATGGCATGAATTAAAGAA
>JBAMIG010000010.1:16584527-16597804 GCA_037177335.1 Kiunga ballochi | reverse complement strand
ACAATCTGGGCTGCATTACAGTTATGTCAGGTTCATTGGTCCTGCAAAGGACAGGCTACATATCTGGTGTTTATCCAGGTGCTGAGGTTGGCCCCTTTGACCCTGCATTGGGATGAACAGGTATGGAAAATAGGTGCACGTCTTCTAACAGTGTACCCATGAACAAGCTTTTTCTCCGTTATCCAGGACTCTTTAATGCTTTGTGTGATTTTTATTAGCCAACAACATTTGGGTTTGAATTTAAACACAATCTGACTGGTGGAGTAAGTGGAGTCCATTCCTTCTGGAGAGGATCTTGTAACTTTCCAGCCTGATAATCCTGGACAACTATTTCAATGCTGTGTTTGTCCCATCATACACTTTAACATCTAAATGCTTAAAACACCATAATAGTCAGATTTTGATAGATTCTTGTCCTTGCAATTAAACCGGCATCGATTCAATGAGGTGATAAATGAGAGCTGATGGAGAACAGAATAAATATCTTTCTATATCCATCCATCCATCCATCCATCCATTTATCTATCTATATGTCTTTATCTATCTATCTATCTATATATATATATAGATATATATATATATATATATATATATATCTGAAACTATTGCATTGCATGCAAGTTATGAGAGGACAGGGACACTCTGCTGGCTGGTGTATTATTCATGAGTCACCCCTGTTGAGAAGACTGATATTGAGCATCCAAATCCCAACCGTGGTTCAATCTGCGCTGCATTCTCTGTCCTGTCTGCCAGTCATTGATCACAAGCAAGGTACCTGGGTGCTGAATAAGCTCAATGGCTTCGTGGCTTCACTGATAATACAAAGATCCATCATCAGATGTTGGAAAAGGTCTTTCTTGCAAAAACTGACCATACAAGCTGATATGCATCCATAGTGTTTCTATATATATCTATCTATATATATATATATATAGATAGATATATATATCAGTGAGTATGTTTCAAAATGACTGTAAATGTGAATCAAAAGGAATAATAACCATATCAGTTTGTTCACTAAGACATCATTCTGAGACATATAGACACTGAGACCTCCCTAACACTAAATCCATGTTCAGGTATTTTTTTCTGATTTAAAATCTGATTTTATTCCAGTTATAATACCATTTTAATTAACTTAAATCTGTTTAACAGGTGAGTGTATTATAGGAAATTTGATTAAACACTTTTTTAAATCCTCATGATCGGATTGATGAATCGTATGCTTTGTAGGATTTCTTTGGACTTTTTTAAAAAATGAGTCTGATCCATTAAAAGTAATTTTTTCAACACTTCAGACCACTCTTGGTGCCTCTCTGTACCTTCTTGATGCTGTCAAATTAACATTAAATATTAAATTTCTACATGCTTCTGACAGGACCATATTTCAGCTCTCTACTTCTGCTCAGTGACCTCAGTTCTCAGGAGAGAAGATTAGCCATGGCTTCTTAGTGAATAATTGTGGTTTCTGAGTACTTTGAATAAATGATTGAATCATTTTAAACTCCACAGTAATTAGCTTCAAATGTGAAGCAGTAAGTAAACGGCAGAAAAAGCATATGCCTGAGATGGGAGTGAATTTTTGCTGTCTGAGGCACGATGATGAATAATAGCCTTATCAACAAAGCACAACACATCGCAACATGCTGAGATGTTATCACAGCTCATTTCCTCAGCTTATGTATCTCTAGTGGAATATGTGTCGTGCGCTCTCCTTGCTCGGTTACCAACAGCCTACTCATGTCAGAAAACTTTCCATCAGGGCTCTTTTGGATGAAAAAGTGGCAGATGCAAGCAGAGGCATCAGCAGTATTTGCAAAAAGTCACCAAATTCCCACAAGGGACATGCTTGTCATTAAAACAAATGGGAAAAGAACTGATGAGTGCATTAATCAGAGATTGGCCAAGCATCTCTGGTGAGCTGTATTCCATGGCGTTCTTGCCCAGGAGTGTACCTGAGGGAGGGGGGATTAACGTAGCTCTGCGCTGGAGCTCCTGTATCTGAAATCTCCCTGAGCTCATCGTTTCTGCTCCTTGCTAAGAAGCTGTGGCTGGATATCAAGCTCAGGCAATCTATTCCCCTCGCAGAGCGTTGGCTGACCAGCATCAATGCCGTGCATTGTCAAATCATTAATTAAATGCATGCAAGCATAATCAGATGCAGACATGGGCAGACCTCTGGGACAGCAATTGAAGCTAAATCTAAATTGCAAACATCCTTTGGTTTTTCAATGCCAGCCAGCTCTGCTGATTTAGGTGCAAAATCTTGTGTCCTTAAAAAATTAGCATCACCTCGCACTTATTCCACTTTGTTCCGTTGCAAAAAATGCACAAACACAATTTTGCTTTGAGGACCAACACATGAAAAGAAGCATTCATTCCCGACAAATGTCGTCCGTAACAAACTTGTGTTGGCTTGTAAAGTCAAACACAACACTTACAGCTGCAGCATAAATAATAATCTGCACCGGACACATGAGGCGTGGATGTATGCTGGGGTATAGATTGTTTTGATTCCCTCTCCACGCTTCAAAATGTAAATGGAACAGCTTTGAAAAGAAAAGCAAAGCCTGGATCGTGCCTCCATGCCTTTCATTAACTTTTGTTAATGTAGTTGCAATGGCTCTGGGGTATTTGCTGAATGCTCAGTGTACTTTTGCTGAAATAATAAGATCTATCAGTCATCGCAGAGCAAAAACAGCTTCATTTGCAGAATAAAGGTCAGTGAGCTGTTTCGTGTGAGGGACTCTGACAGAGAGCAGTGTTTCAACGCTCTGAAAGAAACCCTGCTGAAAGTTTACAGCATACTGACGTGTCCATGTGCAGTCTTAAAAATCACTGTCAAATCTCCAAGATGGATTTCTAATGTGGCCTTGTAATCAGAACAATCCACTCATTATCCCACAGCACACTGCACAGTGTTTCTGCAAATCCAGACACACTCCTACAGAAACTTCTAATGGCGCATCTGGCCCATGAGAGGAAACATTGCTAAACATATGTGCTGGCAAGTGTTTCCAAATCCTTTAATTCATGACAGATTAAAAGATTATTGAGCGTGCATGAGTCCAAACCAGCAGCTGATGGAGTGCTAATTGTATATAAAAAAAAATGCAAGGAGCAATAAATAGAAATGTAAATGCATGAACAGACATCTCATGAATGTATTCCTTGTGTCTAATCTAACATTTGAATGGCTATATAAGATCTAATTCCTAGCGTGGAAGGCAATCTCTCTCTGTTTTCCAATAGCATGTGTCCTTTAGAAGTGAGAAAGCTGTCAGCTATTCACAGATGCCCTCTTTCATTAATCAGCACTAATTAAACATATTGATTGAGGCTAACACAGGGATTTCTAGTTGGGAGCGTTTATTAGACTCTAAAATGCACACAACAAAAATTCCATAAAAAGCACAAGCCCCTTAACAGGTATAGGCTACCCTCATAGGAGGCATTCTTTAGAAAAAGCAACAAAGAAGAAGTAAGACAAAGAGGTGTTTGCTCCCATCTCGTTAAATAATGTCACAATTCCCACATTCTCAATGGCAAGCGCTGTCCTTGGCTCTGCTGAGAGCTGAAGTCACCGAAGCTGAACTCAGTATCAATTTTTCAGCATCAGTGGAAAAAGATGCCTGAAATCACAGTCCTGACCCTGAAGGGCCATCAGGTGCTTTATAGCGACAACGTCCAGAAAAAAGTCTCCATTAACACACTCTCCAAGTTCATGTTGCATGTTGAATGCAGATTAACAGCAAAGCCGTACGAAGGTCTGAAATTATTATGATTCCATGGATTATACGACATAAAGATCATAATGTTAGTCAGAACATTATCATTTTTATGTTGCACTTACATTTCTGTGTAACTTTTCCACATCGACTGAATGAATTTTTTGTCTCGCTGCACTGAGGATGAAATAAATCATATTCATCAGATCTATATTTCTACATTATTGTTTGATTCATTTTTGAGAAGCTGAAGAAACAGATATTTTTCTGTAACAATATTTAATAAACATCATATTCCTGGAGAATTTTAACAAGGAAAAAAAACTCATTTTAAACTAAATTTGTGTTTTTGGGAACCAGAAAGAGACTAATTAAAATCACAACGGAGGCTAAATTAGATTGATTTCCGTCCACATCTTTTTTTTCTAAAGAGTAATGATGGCACAAAATAACAGACTTTGTTTGTTGCTTAACTGGATTCTAAACAGTTTTGATGGTGGGACTGCTCATTAACTTTTCAACACAGAGGCAAACAGTATTTGCAAGATAAACATTAGTTTGAATGATGTGAATTATTTATTTGCAAATGTGGATGTGTTTTCCTGAGAAAATCAGGGAATTCATTTAAATGTGTGACCATTATACTTAACAGGGTGACTGAAAAGGCAAGTGTAACTTTTTGAAAGTAATACACAAAGTGTCTGCCTATGAATGCAAACCTGCACTGCTAAGGTGCATTTGTGATAAATGACTCTGTGACAAATTGCGATAATGCGGAGAACTCATGCAGAGCATGTGCCAGAATGCATGCAGCTCCAACAGGGCAAAGCAGCAGCTACTGCTGAGCTCCTGAGTATGTGGGTGGGGGTCTGGGTTTGTGAACTGTATGCGTATACAAATGATTTGATCAAAATCCTGGATTTTACAAAGGCCATCTTGGTCTGCTTATTTTTTCCACAAAGGAAATCACTAACTGTAATGGTCTCATTTTCACAGAATGGTGCATATCTGCTCATTGTGGACTAATGCAAGTTTAAACAGCTGCTTCAGCTTGCACTCTGTTGTCATCTAGTGGCTCAAAAATGTCACAACATCTGTCATTGTTATATTTCACGACCATGATGCTCACTGAATCATTCCCAATCCTTTTATATTTGCAAGACAATGCATTTTACTAATACCAGTCCAAAGCAAAGCGCCCATTTTAAAAGGGTGTACAGACTGCACAGGTGTCAAATTAAAAACAGCCCAGATGTGCATTGTGACGACCAGCCAACAAACTTATCAGAAATAGACCAAAGCGCGAGGTAAACAGTTAAACATGCTGAAGCTGTGCAAATCAATTACTAATGCCTTTTGTGACATGCGAGGATACTCAAGGTAGGAAGTAAGATTTTAATCATGTCCTCCAGATAAAATGTAGTTTTCGAGACTATAAACAGCTCATTGTTGTTCATGCTGCAATATCCATATTTTAAGACCCTCCTGGATGATATAGCCCTTTGCCCCGTTGGCACACAGCAGATTTCTAATGGACAGACTTGCCAATAGCCTAATTAAATAGAAAGCACTATTAGTCACATCCACCAGCTGCAGAGCTTCTCCAAACGGCAAAAGACTGCGTTGCAACTTCTTGTGAACTGCTTTAACAATATAAACAAAAGATATGCACATGTATTTATTTAGACAAACGTCTGCAAAACTACTCATCGGGACAGAAAGCGGTGGCCATGACAGGACTGCCACAGCATCATTAGACTGCGCGCTCTGCACATTTATTCTACATATTCGGGGAAATGCATTTGAACTCACCCTTCAGGAAAATAAACCTGACAATGAAAAGTTGCTGGCCGCAAGTCAGGAGAGTTCAACGGGTCCACTGTGCAACACGCTCTTCCACTTTTAGCAGGAGGTCTGGACGCAGGTAGTTTGTGCAGAAGTCAGGTGAGAAAAGCGACGCTGCTTCTCGCCTCTTCTCTCTCCTCTCCACCGGGCGAAGCGCGGCCCACTTTAAACTCTGCTGACGTCATGGGTACTGATGCTGGCCCCCTCCTTCCCCACCACCCACATCCACTCCACCACCCTAACCTAACACATCCACTGGCTTCTCCCGTACGTGAGGGGGGTTGAGGGGAGGGGGCCTGAAGCAGATAAACAACCTGTAGGAAACAATATGGCAGTTCTATTTTCTAACACTATTGATTTATTTTTAAACGTGACTGAAACCTTCAAAATGACATGAAATGAAGGTGGCAAATTGCCTGGAATCTCGTAATGACTATAATTAAACCTCATGTATTTCTGCAAAGATGCACTCCTCAGTTCTCCTGTCAGCCATAGAAAGGTCATGACACGTGATGGGGTGAGGCTTTTTTTCTTCAGTGTTCAGGTATTTGCTCACCTGTGCTGACTGTTCCAAAAGATGTTTTTATAAAGTTCATAGAGAGGCTGGGTTTAACTGCAAAAAAGGCTTTCGCACAGTTTTTAAACTTATCTTGTATAGTTTTGTACACACACTATATCACACGGCATTCTTTGTCATTTTTATATTTCTGGTTATAAACATATTCTATGAACAAAAATTAAATACATATTTGAGTCACTTTAAACCAGCAGGTGAGCTAATGTTTAGCAATGAGAACAGCTGAACAGATATTTTCTCCTCTTCAACAGCAGTAAGATATCTCTGAGCACGTTGGTCTCATTACAGCTCTGCATAGACTGCTGTGCCTTTTGGGTGCATCAAAACCAAAAAGTATTCACAAACCAAGATGTTCTTTATCAGCCTTAATGTATTGATGTTAACAATCTATGCTTTGATGCTTCAGTCATATTGAGACTCAGCCGGGATGACGTTTATCAGCTATGCACTTTTAATACATCACATTTGTTGTTATGGTTCTGTTTTGGGACTTTCTTGCTCTTTTATGCAAAGGAAGCTGGAGGCTGTAACAGCAGAGCACTCTATATGAGATTAACCAATTCAATGTACAGAAGAGAACTAGCTTATTGATTACTTGATGTATAGATCGAGAATGACTAAGTAGCCAGCTATGCTTGATTGTTTTATATGTCTCTTTGATATTTATTTAATTATTTGGTCGCAGCATCACAGGAAGAAGGTTGCTGGTTCAAATCTTGGCTCAGACAGTGACCTTTCTGGGTGGTCCTCTCCGGCTTACTCCCACCATCCAAAGACAAGCATGCAGTTACCATGTGTGCTGATTTTAAGATGTGACTAAATAAAAAAGAGTAAGCAGATAAAAAAAGTCACCGGATTAATGAAAAACAGTTTTGCACTATTCCCATCACAGCTGCTCCTTTCTGGGGCCAAACTTCTGCCTCTGACAAATGTAGGTTTGGGTCTTCAACTTGTGCTTTCTTGGCCTTGATGCAGCATGCGGCTGTGTTATCTGCTGCCTCAGGAGCTGCCTTTGTGGCCGGCTGTAATCCCTGATCATGAATCCCTGACTCCCTAAACAAAGTATGCTGGATGAGGCAACAAATCCACAACATCAAACAGGAGACACAGTGTTCTGGTTTCCTCTATCAGTGCGTTTGGGCCTACTCCTTTTTTATGTCTTGTTGGCAGTTCCCTCATGGACTGGTGAAGTTTAATAAAAAATATATTTCTTATTATAAAAGGGATTCTTTTGATATAACACGAAAGGTCGGTGTCTTCAGTTTGAACGACGTGGGATTTGTAATTTGCAACATTGTCAATTAGGTGTAGAAATTCTCCTCCTCTGACAGACGCTTATCATTTAATACGTAAAGAAATAGGCAGTTTAAGATGTGCATATAATTTTGAGTTCTTGTTGTTTTCAGTACCTCAGTTTACTTTTAGAGTTTCTATAAGCGGTGCAAAACTGAGCTAGCAGGACTTAAAGCATCAGCATGTCTGTTACTCTGGGTAATACTCAGACCACACTGTCAACACTTTTTATGTCGGAGACCTCCTAAGATATGGCTCTGATTAAAAATCTGTTCATCAAGGCCTGTGACTTATCCTGCATATTGTGGACACTAACTTTGGCAAGAAAAGCTGCTGATGAATTTTTTAAAGATGCCCCCTGGACATGTTTATTATTCTATTTTGAATAACTTGTGCTGATGTGCTTTTTCTTTAAGTATTCAATAATTTTCTATAAGTTTGACAATATTTAAATAAGAAACAATGTACCAAACGGACCAATTCTGCACTTTTATCCGGAGCTACTTCGTCTCCTGCTTCAGAAAAAACATTTTTAATGTAATTAAAAGCTTTCATGCTTCTGTATCACTCATTCATGTTTAGCAGTGATGCATTTACTTGCTTCTGAAAATGATCAGATATATGACTTTCTCTGTAGACATGTAAATGTTTGCTTGCTTTCCAAAGGTTCCCATTTCTTGGTAATGTTGGGTATTCCCTTCATCTAAAACTTTGGTTTTTTTTCTCAGACTAGCATATGTATACATATATATATATATATATATATATATATATATATATATATATATGATTAGATGGGTGTTTGGCATTCTGGTACCATGTCGCTACGTTGCTGCAGTTCCATTAGAGACTAATCAATAGTAAACATCTTGTCACACGACACATTATGAGGCATCAGCAATTGATTTTTTTTATTTAAAGCCCCTTTAGACACAAAAGAATCTTTAAAAATGCACTGGATTTTTGTTTTTGTATTTTTTGGCAGAATTTGTTTGTAAAATACCAATAATGATCTTGTGTTAACTTGTCATGTCCTCAAAAAGGAAGATAGTATGTGTGCTTGTTTCATGCAGCATGTGGGAGAGCATTGCTGTAGTAATATATTACAATTCACAGTGTCCCTGTCCATATGCTAGAGTTTAAGTCTCAACCAATCTTGCTTTCCTGTCAATCCTGGTTTATGGAGAAAAAGATGATTTTGGCAGGAAGAGGCTTTTGGTAAACCAGGCACGGTTCCACGGCCTTGTGTGTGTCAGGAGGCTTCGAAGCGACTGCAGAGCAGATTGTAAAAATGGCAGCTGTTCTCACGTTCAGTTTGATATCTAATCTGCATGGTACTGCCAGGCTGACAGCTGACATATTATTCACACCATTTTAAACAAATGTGATCATTTCTTTTGCTTTATTCTCAATTCTCCCTCCAGATGATGGACTGAACAGCGTCACACACCCACTGCTTATCTCAGCTCAGTTAAACATACCATAAGAACCATAATTCATTCTGTTAATTTTATCTTTAAATATTGTCTTTGCACCGTCTCTTATGCTTTTAACGTTTCATTTTAAATACATTAAATTGTTATAAATATTTCATTTGCTGCACAAAATAACTTGCTTTAAGAGCAGCAGTTCATCATGGGCAAAGAAGAGGAAGATATCACATCTTTGCAAGCAGTTTGTCAACATTAATTTATTACAGTATGCGTATTGTGTCGATTACAACATGATCTCATTAGTAATGCGGTTTAGGGTGCCTCACATGTCCTGTGTGTTTATTTGAGTCTGTGTTTCTGTGTTGCTGCATAATGTTTTCAGACAGACTGTGAGGACAAAACACAAACCCTTACACTTACATTTAAAGACTAAGCTCAACGTGAACCTTTAGTTTTTAGGAGCTGAAAATGGAAAGTAACATGAAGCCACTTGGTGTGATGACGAATCATCAGTTAGAGCAGAAAGGTAATTACACATGATATATGTTTTAAAATAGAAACAAAGATCTCTTAATGAAAGCATTGTACCAAGAACTGTATTAAAGGAAAAGGTGCTTCATTGAGCACACTCAGCAGTGCTGATGATCCTGAACTTCAGGAACTGCTGCAATTAATTTCTGAAAATAAGCATTTTAATAAAAACTGTCCAAAAGAAACACACATAGCATAATATTTAGGTGCTTCTTATGTTTTCTCTGCATAACATTTACTCTTCATGATAATGATCTATTCTCAGCTTTTCTGCTAAATATCAGTAAAGTGAAAAGAATATAAAAAGAATAAAAAACATGGTTTATTACACATTTCTACCTCGTACAAGATATACAAAAGGACTCATTTTAAGTCCTTGTCAAACATCAGACGGTCACAGTTCACCAACACTTTCCTCGATAGTTGCAGGTGAATGATTAAAAGCTTTCTGATGATCACCACTGCGGATGCAAGCCGTCTCTGGAGCTTCAGAAGCATTTCTGTTGTGTGTAGACTGTAGAGTGGGCTGGTTTGAACATTTGAATGTATTTAATAAAAACTTAGGTGTGTTTCCTTGGCAACAAAGCTCATGGATGCTGGAAAAATAGCTGATTACATTAATAGTTTATAAAATAGTGCACGTTTTAACCAGCAGTGTAACACAAAAGTCTGTCCCTTATATAACTGTGGCGGGTGCCTATATGCTCACTTTAAATCATTTACACACACATTTCTATGGTATAAAACAAAGATAATAAATATCATTTTGGTTTAACTTCTAAATGTCAAAAGCATTTTAAATAAGCATAATAAAAGTTCCAGGACAATCTTTATTTTCCATCAGCTCAACCTTCACTCCTTCTTTTTTCACTTACATCGTCTCTCTTCTACAGGAAACGCAAAGCCCAAACATGCAAAACAGATACAAAATGATCCCAATTTTCCTGTAACACAACATGTAATCAAATAAAAGTAGGTGTTATTAAGATTGTGTCAGTTGGATCAGCTACAGATTATTGTAGGCTAAATAACCTGACTGGCTCCATGAGCTGTCACACATCCTCAGTGATCATCTGGACCTGCTGCTGTTTCTGAGTCATTTTTACTTTTCACAGTCCTGTCTGATTATACACGTCTGCTATAACATGCAGACTTTATGGTCAGATATGTGTTTTTATTAAGGTATTAAGGATTAAGAAAATCCAACAGTATAGGGGTAATGATAATAATAAGAAGCCTGTTTTTTTATTCCCTTCCTTAAAGTTAGAATATACTTCTCTGTTTTATGTGCTTCATTTAAAAACAATGTAGATCCTTTCTCATCAACACCACTGTTTTGTGAGCCAATCTTTTAGATAACATGATGACATCTTTCCAACTTAAAATGACAAATAATCACTTGGTTATAAATATATGACTGGCTAAGGCTGACATGTCAACACAAACATGATGTTTTTGTATCACTAGGCTCATTAAAGTCAAATGTCTGCCTGTAACAACTCATTTCTTACAGTATTTATTCTGCATTGTTCCCTAAATGAATCCTAACATGTTTCGTTCACGCTGACACCAATGCTGCTGATTCCAGTTTGGAGCAGCTCAGATATGCTTGTCATGTCTTTTCTCAAAGAAATAAAGTGATAGCTACTTTCCTTAACTTCATATTTTCTTTCTCTCTTTCACTGCTATCCAAATTTCACAGTCTCAGGAAAAGACTTGACTTTCTCCTCAGGCCGTCAAGCTGCAAGTAGAGTGTCATAAACAAGAGTGAATGCTTTGTAGTGAATCAGAAGAGCCGGCTTGCATCAAGCGAGACCCAGTTTTTTCCTCTTTAGCTCTCACAGTAGCACCAACCAAATTGATCTAAATACCAATGATGTCAGTAACTGGGTTATTATAGGTATTGTCTGATACCAGTGTAATGAGATCAATAATGTTCTTACAGTGTTTGCAGGGGACAGGTGGTGCACAATAAAGAATGAATGAATCGGTCTTTACCCACCAGCATTTTGTAACAGCATTGATCTTTAGCTTAAACTGGAAAATGCTACGTCCCTCTCCTATGGACAGTTTCTTCCCTGAATTCAGAAAACCTGCAGATAAGCATGGAAATGCATTCAGTCACTCAAATATGCTGTTAGCATAACTTATCCAAGAGTTTTTGAATGTGTCTAAAACTACTTTTGATGTGAGAAACCCTTGTATGTGAGGTGAAGATTCATACTTCACATAGAAAGACCACTGTGCAAACCTCCCCCTGCAACCTTCCTGCTGCGACTAAGCCACTGTGTGGTTTTCATTAACCAGGCTATTTATTATGAATTAGCCAGAATTGATTTGTGTGTAAGGTGCCCTGAGAGGACACTGTTTTCAAGTGGTGCTATACAAATAAAGCTGAATTGAAAATTTGCTGAATTAGATCAAAATGAAAGCAGAATCAATACAGCTGAATCTTTAAAATAAGCCCAATTTCCCTTTTTAGCTGCATGCACAACTTTGCTAACAATGCAAGTAAGACTAAATCATTTTACCAAATCTAAGAGGCGCTATAGGGAAGATCTTTTATCATTAATCCAGATTTCAGTCTCTCAGTCCCTCAGACACAGAAAAACAGCCACAAAAATACTCCTTCTCAGATTTCCAGGTCCCACACCCTACAGTGGACCCTGATCAAGAAACAATAAACGTTGTGATGTCATATGAATAAATGGCTAACATATAACAATATTGGATACATGTGATACAGATTCTAATTGATTTTCTTTCGCATTGTGCCAATGTTGATCCAAAAGCAGCCATACAGCCCAGGCCTCAACTCATCTTTATTCACAAAGTCATTTAAAACAACTACAACTGAAACAAAGAGGTATAAATAAACAGACAAGGGAAACATAATAAACAGTAGTACAATAAACATGAGTGTTTAAATAAGATGTCACTGATACATAAATGCACAGTGATTTCATATATAGGGTGACTCAGTGAGATAATCTAGACTTAGCTTTTATTGGACATCACTAGCATTTTAATACAGTAAAGTATGCAAATGATAAAAAAGATAAATCTGCAGCAAAAGCAGGCAAAGCAGAGTCTTTTTGCAGTGATGCTCAGATCCTGTAAGAAATCTTTATTTCCATATAAAAAAGACTCATCAGCAGCTTCCTTTATTCTCTCTGAATGACCAAAGAGTGAAGAATAATAAATATACTGCGAGTACAAAGGGCAGTATTAAAGAGGTGTGAATCAGAGGCTGACCGAGTGCCGAGATAAATAAATAAATAAAACAGAAGCAGGTCCAGAAATCTGGTTACTGAGAAGCAGATTATAGAATAAAATGAGCAAATCATGTAAAGAAGTTGTCAAATAAGACAACAGGTTATCAATCTGACAGAAAGAAATAATGTGAAAGTAACTAATACTGGAAAAGATTTAACTATTAAAAGATGAAAAAACATGTTTATATTGATGTTCAATTTAAATATCTTTACCTATTTTTTAGGATTTGAAATTTAGTTTAACACGGTTCATTGGCTCTGCTATAATTGTGTGTCTGTGCGTGTGTGTCTGTGTGTGTGCGTGTGTGTGTCTGTGCGTGTGTGTGTGTGTGTCTGTGCGTGTGTGTGTGTGTGTGTGTGTCTGTGGGTGTGTGTGTGTGTGTCTGTGTGTGTGTATCTGTGTGTGTGTGTGGGGGGGGGTGTGTATCTGTGTGTGTGTGTGTGTATCTGTGTGTGTGTGTGTGTGTGTGTGTGTGTCTGTCTGTCTGTCTGTCTGTGTGTGTGTGTGTGTGTGTCTGTGTTCTTGTATTACTATCCGTCTTGAGACCATAGTCCGGAAAAGTACCAACCGTATTGGGACCTTTGGACAAGTTAG
>JBAMIG010000010.1:16570116-16583076 GCA_037177335.1 Kiunga ballochi | reverse complement strand
TCCGCCATTGTTGCTCATCTTTTCCTGGTCTGAAATCACTGGAAACGCGGGTTCCGGTCGGTAATATGAGCCGCGGCCAGCAGAGCGCGCGCTGCTCTGCTGTGAGGAAGAGTTTCTGTGACGTCTCTCACACATCCACCCTTTAAGGAGAACGTCAGCAGCTCTGCCTCTTCAGCTCGTGACAGTTTTGCTGTTTCAGACCAACCTGAGTGTGTCCATCTGCCAAATAAAGCTCCTGCATTTTCTCTTCACGCGCCCGCAGGTCACACTTGGCGCAGTTTCTGCAACAAACATGCAGAAAAAGAAGAAGCCAGAACCGATTCAGCTGAACCCGATTCCTGATGGGAACACATTCAACGGCACCGGAGCCTCAGAGTGAGTATGGATTATTATCTGATCTGCAAATATGTTATTTCTGATCTGAAACTCATTGTGTTAGATTATTGATTATTATTATTGATAGCTGTATTGAATGTGTGTGCAAACTCTGATAGTGGATTCTGCACCAGGTGTGTGTTTTAAGCATGTAATTTTTATATATATAAAAAAAAAAAAAACACCTTGATATTCACATAGATATTATTAACGTTATTTATTCATGTTCCGGGTAATTAATTTAAAGCAGTTTGGATCCAGTGAGGATAAAAAGCCACATCTCTGCACATTATGTAATATTTATTTTGAGTTGCTGGTTATGACAAAGTATTAACCTCTTTTGGTTCATTTCATATGCAGAGATAAATGGATAAATAAATGGGACAATCTTGCATCTGTACGTATAAGAAGGATCCAAAATATTTAGCATTAATGTGGATGGGTGTTCAACTATTGAACTATTTGGGCTTAACTGACTTTTTTCCGTCATAACCATATAAAGCCATGAGAAATGATTCAAATTTGTGAAAGTTTACATTTTTCTACTTGAAAATAGATCAGAAGTTGCCAACTTATAGATCGTTTGCCTCTAGCAAATGAATGTACGTGGGTCTACTTAAAATGAGGACAATGAATAATTTGGTTTTACAGTTTTTTTATACAAACACCCATCATTTATATAAAAATTTATGTCACAAATGACCTTTATTAAAGTGCTTCCCTCCATCCATCTTCCGTCCATGTAAAATGAGGCTATTCAGATGACCAGTATAAATATTTCTGTGGTTTAGTATTTTGATGCAAAGTCCTGCTCCCGCCTTTTTGGACATGGTAATGGAGATATAAAACTGTTGTGGCACCATGCTCCAGTTTAGTTCAGAGCAAAGAGAAAATCTCAGCAAGCTGGATCAGCTGAGATGAGAATTGCATAACATGTCACCCACTGTGAGGGCTACCTCGCTAATGTCTTGTAGAAGGAGAGTGGTTCATAGTTTAAGGCTTTCCATGTCCAGGCCTCATGAGCAACTTTTAGAGGCATCTGAGCTGCCTGAACCAGCAGCTGAACCAAAGGACAGAACTCCCTGCATGCCATTCAGGTTTGCAAAGGCCTGCTAATGAGTCATTCATTTGATTCAGTTGTGTTGGAGAACATGGGGACTTGGACACATGGGGGGAGTTTGGTGGTTGTGGTGTGGTAGAGGTAATCCCCCACCTTCTAATGTTGATAAAGGGGATATAGAATTACTTTGGAAATGTTGAATTCACAGGTGTGTGTTTTGTTTTCCTCCATACCATGAATATTATCATGGCTCGGGCCAAACAACAGGAAAACCTTTGCACACATGCATATACACAGCTCTGTTCATTACGGTGTGAAAATGATTCAGCACATGAATCAACACTTCCAAAATTAAACCGTTTGCACCCTTCATGAGTCTACAGAAAGATTTAACGCTGTAAGTGTAGATTTCAGTATTATTATACCATGAACTACTAAATGAATATTTCTGTGACTATGTGCATTAAAAGTCTGGAGCTTTTAAAGAACTGCAGATTGATGCTCACTGGGGAACTTTCTTCATCCCATTACCTCATCTAGTATCAACACTTATCAGCCACAGCATATGATAAATGTTGTGAGTATGAGATAATCCAGCAGGCATTTAAACGGCTTTCCAGATGTCAGTTTTGCTTATTTTCTCAAGAAAATGTTATTCTTGATCTACAGGAATATCAAGGAACCACTAAAGCAATTTATTGTGCAGAGCTAGAAAAGTGTTAGGTAATACAAGTAAGAGAAGCTGACGGTTAAACTTGAAGAACAAATCTTTGATTGCTTCACGTATGATGGAAGGAGGAAAAACATTTTGGGAGGCACCGTTTCAGGCAGTAGAACAAATTATGTGATAACCAGAGGGCTGATGGTTTAAACAAGTGATTCACATGTTGTGTCCTTGAGCAAAACACTTCCCGGTCCGTCCCACCTGTTTGGTGGTGGGCTTATGGACCACTGGCTTGGATTGGTTGCCATGTTCCTGTTAGCCAATCCCAGTGCAGCTCTGGTTAACATGTAACACCCTGAATGAATTAACGCTAGATTCAATGCAAAGTGTTACATAAATCCAGTCTAGTATGAGAATAAACTACACAACTAACCTAGCACTGATTACATGAATGTAGTGTGTCTGCTAAACTACAAACTCAATTAGTTTTTGGAAATACTACAAAAATCTGTGGTATTTTTTTATAACCTGTTATTGCAGGTAGAAGAACAGTGTGTGGTGTAACTCTTATTATGTACACCTGGGTGTAGGCTTCTCATTCAAAGTGTATCTTGTTACAAGATGATGAGAAACCAGAGTTATAGTTTCCAAGGAGAATTCCTGCTTTGTTGTCCATCTGTTTTCCATACCCACTTATTTTAATATGGACTCGTCAAGGGGCTGCAACCGATCTCAGCAAACACCAGGCGAGACAGAAAACACCAGGTCAAAAGGTTTTCAGCTAAAATTCTTTGACACAACAGACTTTCTGTCTCTTCTCTTAGTTTGACTGATAAAGCCTCCCATCCAGTAGGGGTTGTTGCAAAAATAGTGGCCCCTGCCACGCGGGGGCGACCACATTGATGGTTCAGACCAATGGGATCATGGTCCAGAACCACATTGATGGTTCAGACCAATGGGATCATGGTCCAGACTGCCGTTATAAGAAGTAATGAGAAAATGTGCACAGACATCTCAAAACCTCCTCCAACTGGAATCCTGCCATCATTAGTGCTCCCACGCTTCTCTTATAGGAAGCAAATAATTGTCTTTGAAGCAAAAACCTTATAGACTTGTTGACCTCATGTAATTGTCACACATGTTTTGTATATATAAAGGATGATGAGATCCATTTTAATACCTTAGTAAGTAGTCGCAAAGGAATTCAGGTATCCTGTTTTCTGACCATTCAGGTGAAATGGCTGAAACCACGGCTGCAACGATGTTCAGTAAAAAGGTAGGGATCAAATTGATCATGTTTCACGAGCTTAGATGAGCACTTTGTTTGGAGTAGTCAGAACTGCTTTACTGATTCCTGGATGTGGACACTACCTCGCCAGTGTGTTGCATAATGGTTGTGGATGAGCTTAATCCAATCAACAAGCCTCTTACTGAAACCAGACTGCTGTAGTCTGCTGCAAAAGAATTGCCAGTTCAGTTTGCCAATAGTTTTGCTGTGTGGATTAGCTGGCAGACATGAGACATGAACTACATACTTTTAGCTTTTCTTGGATATCAGATATTTGAGAGCAAATAAAAATAATGTGATAGTGTAAATGTATCAGTACAGTAGTATTTGGGAGTCATGGCATCTCACACAGTGAGATTTTTTCTGGCACAGGATAGAAAATGCACATCTACTTCCACTGTGATCCATTTTTACAGATAAACAGAAACATCTGCATCAAAATCCAGAAGCAAAAAGTGTTGTGGCTTTATCCTGTTAAACACAAACGCAGATCTCACACTCGTGCTCCAGAGGTGCTCAGAAGCAAGCTGCAGAAATGTTATCTCGTTACCATCCAGCTCTACTGCATGTGTCCTTGTAGTTTGTGTGGCTGGAGCACAAACGTCGTGCTGACGTCCTCTTGCACCTGAAAGAGGCCTTCAGCTCCTGCAGTCCTCATGTTTTTGTGTGGTGTGTGTTTTAGGCTGCTCTTCTCTTAAGTATGTCCTGCCTCCTCCACCTTAAGCTCTTGTTGACAGAACACCCACGCCACCCACATCCAGCAGAAACTCAGCTTTTCGTCTCCATGGATATGCAGGCCTGCAGTAAAAAAACACAACATTTTAACCCTCTCTTTGCTGTTTGAAGCTGAGTGGACAGGATAGCATGCTGCCCTGCTCCAGTTGCTTTCCACGGAGTCGTGATTAAGTGATTAAAAAAAAGAAAATACCACAAAGACAAATGTAGTTATAATGTGGGCATATATGCTAATAAATACATCTATACTAATCAAACAGAGCAGCTAATTGCTGGTAAGTCATTTGTTTTCACATCATTTTCTGGTATTTCTTGGTGAAGGTGCAGACTGGTTTTGAAAAGCAGAAGGTCAGCAAAAGTTGCTTCAGTATTCTTCTCCATTATATGCATCGCCATGACAACAGTTATCTTTTCAGATACATTCTGGCAACCATGTCTTTTTGCTGAGGCAGATGCAGTCACACAAGGTTTTTATCTCATCTTTGTGGATAATATCTTCAATTAACCTGGATTGGACCGGATGCCTCCTCAGAGGAGCAGTTTTATAAATAACATCTGCAAACAGCTTGATTTAGATACCTTTTGATTAGGGGGGGAATGTCTGATTATTATCTTTTTTCTCTGTGTAAGAACAAACTTGGAGGCGTTGCAGAAAAAGCTAGAGGAGCTGGAGTTGGATGAACAGCAGCGGAAGCGCTTGGAGGCCTTTCTAACCCAGAAACAGAAGGTGGGGGAGCTGAAGGACGATGACTTTGAGAAGATCTGTGAGCTTGGGGCGGGCAATGGAGGCGTCGTCTTTAAGGTCTCACATCGACCCTCTGGCCTGATAATGGCAAGGAAGGTAAGCTGTGTGCAGGTTATCTTTGTCCAGATGAGAGTGCTTGTCAGTGACATGTATGTGTTGCAGCAATAAGGACATTTTGGTAGCATTATGGGTCTTTTCTCACACTTCTTTTGAAGGGAAAAATGCCATAGACCTTTAAAATGAAAATGAAGTGCACCTGTTTCAGTTGGCTGTCACTCGGGTTACACGTGTAGCTGATGCAGGTTTGTACACTATTGACAAGCTTCTCTCTAATTACTAGCATAATTCTGCAGATAGACCTGCTTTCAGACAACCTTTCAGTATCTGTTTATATGTTCTATTTAAATAATCATAATCCCACCCACCCCATCAGATCTTTCATAATATTTACCTTCTATCTTCACAAGCTGGCGTGTACATTGTTGTCATGCTGCGGTTTTATGAACCTTGTACTGAAAAGTGATCTGTGTTGTAAAGGCTTGTTTGGAAAGCAAAAGAAAGTGAATAACACATAATAATGTCTCTTTATAAGTGGATCACAAACCTGGAGCTGATTCTGTTCTCGTTAATGTGTTTCTCCGTGATAAGCTGCAGAGAGTTGTTTTTACCTGTGTTCTGCTGATGGCCTTGGGTATATTATGAAGATGAAGAACAACAACAAACGAGCGCTGTGTTCGTTTCTGTTTGCACCTTTTGGGTGGGGGTGGGGGGTCTCTGAGTTAGGCGCTCTTTGCTACACTATGTTCACCTACAGAAGACATTTACAAGAAAATAACTTTTTAATGTTCAAGGCCTTTATATATTTGTTTAAGGCGTCCTCCCTTTACTGAAAGGTTTGAAGCAAATTGTCCATAAGTTGCATCATCTGGCATCATGATTATCATTGTAAGAGTCAAAGTGGAGGCTTCTTGTGTTTCAGCTGATCCACTTGGAGATCAAACCGGCCATCAGGAATCAGATCATCCGGGAGCTGCAGGTGCTACATGAATGTAATTCCCCATACATTGTGGGTTTCTATGGAGCTTTCTACAGTGATGGAGAAATCAGCATCTGCATGGAGCACATGGTACAGCTCTTTATTTATTTATTCATAGATATACATATATATATATAAAATAATATACCTGCCAGAGTTTCCCATCTTTTGAATTTATTTGCTCAGTAAATAAAACTGCATACTGTATTTCCTTCTATTTCTGGATGCAGGATGGAGGCTCTTTGGACCAGTCGTTGAAGAAAGCAGGCAAAATCCCTGAGGAGATCCTGGGCAAAGTCAGCATAGCTGTAATTCTATCACTTCTCTTACTTAAATCATCCTGTGGTGTGGTGGAATATTTCTGTTGCACTGTCTACTAATCACTCACTCTTCTGATATAAAATATTTGTTTTAACAGGTAATTAAAGGACTTTCCTACCTTCGGGAGAAGCACAAGATCATGCACAGAGGTCAATAGCTATTTAATTTACCAACAAATTCCCAACATAAGAATGAAAAATAACAGAGAGCAATGAATGGTGTCATTTTTTAAAGAAAAGTCTTTTAAATTGATTGCATTTTGATGAAAAAACACGTTTTAGAAATACTGGTGTGACATTTGATAGTATGTTGACACGTATGACTGAAGTTATTCTAATTCAGTTTAAAGAAGGAAATGTTTGAACTAAATCAGTTCTTAGTATTTTTCAGTCATTATTCAGGTGTTTAAATGAGTCTGTTAAATATGTCAGAATTTCAATTATTTTTTAGACAAAGAACGTTTATTACACTCAAGAGCCATGTCTTCCACTGAACTGAATGAAAATGGTGCTACAACTTAAGCCGTATACACAACACAGTGAATAATGCTATCTAGATTGCATCCTGTCTATGAAAGACCTTTATAGAAGCAAGATAATACCAAACTATAAGTTGCAATGATCAACTAAGCCATAGACAGATGTGCTCGGTCTGAGTCCAAACGTGTCACTGGTTAAAAGATTTACATCGTTTATAACACTGCATGCTCGTTTGTCAGACGTCAAGCCTTCCAACATCCTGGTGAATTCTCGTGGTGAGATCAAGCTGTGTGACTTTGGAGTGAGCGGACAGCTCATTGACTCCATGGCAAACTCCTTTGTGGGTACTCGTTCATACATGTCGGTGAGTTAAAGAAACCCTTTAATTCATGTTTCTGAATTAATCATATTCATTCAACAACCAATTCTCTGGTCTGCAGCTACAGTGTGTGTATATATATACATATATATATATATATATATATATATAAATGATGTTACTTGCTGTTGTAGTGACTGATAAAATCTGCTGTGCAGCCAGAGCGCTTACAGGGGACCCACTACTCTGTTCAGTCAGACATCTGGAGCATGGGTCTATCTCTAGTAGAAATGGCCATTGGACGCTTCCCTATCCCCCCACCTGATTCTAAAGAGCTTGAGCAGATTTTCGGATCCCCAGTGGAAGGAGAGGCAGCCTCAGGCGAGTCTTCCCCTAAGCCACGGCCACCTGGACGACCTGGCGGTTGTAAGTTCATGATGACGTTTATCCTAAATGATTTTAACAGATTTAACAAAGTATTTGCATCTCTTGTCTAGCATACGGACCAGACAGCAGACCTCCAATGGCTATATTTGAGCTGCTTGACTACATTGTGAATGAAGTAAGTTTAACATTTGTAATATTTGCCTTTTCATGGCTGTGCATGTGCTTTATTTGGTGCTGATCCAGATATTTACTTTCAGCCTCCACCGAAGCTTCCTGCCATGTTTAGCTCTGAATTCCAGGACTTTGTTAATAAATGGTAAGATACATCTTTTCATGCTGGAATAAAAAAAATCTAAATTAAATCATACTTAATGCCCCGTTAAAAAAAGATGTTTCCACGGCAGCTTAATTAAGAGTCCGGCAGAGAGGGCCGACTTGCAGCAGCTGATGGTGGGTGTGTACATTCTACTGCATATAAACATCTGAATTGCTTGCTTAAACTGTAGTAAATCTTTCTGTGCAGGTACATCATTTTATTAAACAGTCTGAGGCTGAGGAGGTGGACTTTGCTGGCTGGTTATGCAGCACCATCGGACTCAGTCAACCAGCAACACCCACCCACGGTACCGCAATGTGAGAAAAGCTCGTCTATGGGAAAGCTCGTAGGGTCACTGAAGACCAGTTTGTATTGTTCTTAAAATGTTTATAAGAGTGAAAAGTTAAAATTGTGCAATCTATAGTTGTACATATAATGTACAAACTCAAATGCCACGATAAAGTCTATTAAAACTGTTCTCTGGGCAATCTTGCAGCCCCTTTAAAAAGCCATCTTTTCTAATCAAGTTTTGAAAAATGCTGCTAAACTTGTGCTCGACGTTTATTCCACTGCCCTCAGTTTGATCGCCAACATTTTGTCTTTGTGATAAAAGTATTGTGAATTAAAAGTCTAAAAGACACCAATGCTTGTTTGAAAGAACTGTTTTATTGAATCCAGTATGTACTGATTTGCACCCTGCATACACAGATTTAGGCCTTGGGTTTAGCAGGTGCTGCCTTCTTCACAGGCCTCTTCTTGGGCTTCAGCATCTTGGCCTTGATCTACAGAAAGAGCAAATATGAATTCAGCATTTAAAAAATTAAGATTACATCTTGTTCCTGACATCTACAGTAGGAGTTACTCACAGCAGGGTCATGTTTCAGAATGGCAAGACGTCTTGCTGTCTTGGCGTACGGGTTCAGCTTGAGCATAATCTTCAAATTCTTTAGAGGATTCTTCTTCAGTACCCTGCGATTGATCTTCTTGCTGCAATGACAGTTGTGGTTTAATAAAGGGAACCTCTCTCTCATAAGCAATTAGTTTTATGCATCGCTCAGAACTTCCATTATGATCAGGGTTCAGAAACACGGACCTGAAGTGGGAAATCATCATAGGTCATAACCACAAGTTTGTGTATATATATTAAAGATGAAACGTACTTTGGTGCACGAAGTGCTTTCTGGATCTCTTCACTCTTCAAAATCCTGCTCAGGTCTGTGTTGGTCATCTTGTGCATTGGAAGGCTGAAACGAGCAGCGTTAAGTCAACTCATAGTGACGATAAACCGTAACGAATAAAGTAGTGTTGATCATGCTCAGAACTTCGTTACATATCATGTGGTTCAAAAACACGGACCATGAAGTGGAAGCTCATCATTGTGAAATAGCTCATGAAGTATACCGTGCGCTGTACGTGCACCACACAATACATAATACTTACTTGTAGCCAACCTTCATGGTTGCAGGTTTGCGCCAGGTGCCATACAGTTCATCCAGCTTGCGGAAAGCGCTCTCAGTCCAGATACAAAAGCGACCAACATGACCACCAGGGGCGAGTCTCAGGAGGTTCAGTTTGTTTACGTTCTGAAGAGTGATGCCTGAAAAATAAGCCCAACAATTAAAACACAAACCTTTTATAATGAACTGGACCAATTTCAAATGAGGAGATTAAACCTGACACCAGCATGACACTTTGCTAAATAATTTAAATCAATTTTACTATGACCTATTATCGTTTAATATGTGCAATATGCAAGAACTAAAAGCCAATTTCCCAAATAACTTTCCTGTGAAATGGTGATTCACCTGGAATATTCCTGAAAGCTTTGGTTAAACCAGCATCCTGGTTATAGACGATGCATGGACCTTTACGCTGGATGCGTCTACGGTTCCTCATCTTACCCTTACCGGCACGCATGCGCTGAGAGGCATACACCTAAGACAGCAGAAACACTTAGAAATTAATTCCATAAAGACACCAACATCAGATTTAAAAAATAAAAGTACCTTTTTTTCCCCTTTTTCTGAGAACTGTTCTTTAAATATTTAGGTTTTTATCATACCAATGTTTTTATATTTGGTTTGTTCTATAAAAGTTAAGTGTCCGGATCTCCAATTAATCCATTCCTTGAGTTTGAAAACCTTTGAAAAATTCACGTCTTAGTCGGCCTGTCACAAGTTTAATTTTAGTTTTAGACCAACTTATTTCACCTTTTTGATGTCATTCCATGCTTTAAGCTTCTTCAGGAGGAGGACTGCTTCTTTGGTCCTCTTGTAGCCCTCAACTTTGTCTTCAACCACCAACGGGACCTCAGGGATTTCCTCAATGCGGTGTCCTGTAAAATACATTGACATCACTTACTAATATCTGTACATGCACAACGGTTCTGGTTACTCTAAACTGCTCAGAATCTAACACATATCATATGACGGCTTCATGACAGCCACTGTGCACAGAGTAAGATGCAAATTACACCATTGTGGTAAGCCAAACTTTAGATAAATTTACCTTAGAAAAAGGAATATGTGTTATTTCAATGTATTTGTGGAGCTTACCTTTGGACATTACAAGTGCAGGAATAGCAGAGGCAGCCAGGGCAGAGCAGATGGCATAACGCTTCTGGGGTGTGTTGATCCTGCGGTGCCAACGGCGCCAGGTTTTAGTGGGAGCAAACATGCGACCACCACGACACATCTAAACGTAAGTCAAAGAAGTTCAACAATGGAGTAAAGAAATACTGATTGACTTAATACGTGCTCAGACTCTATGTTCAGCAATCAACTGTGCTAGTCTATGACAGCAGGCATTTCTGTCACTAGTCACAGAGTCAGACGCAAATTACACCATCACAGCAAACGTGTTTCAATTTATCCCTGTAGAAAATGTAGCGCTCCAACTCTGACAAAAGGATACATTTCCAAAAGCACCCTGGCCGGAGCGGTGAGTGCCACCACCTCGTACACGAGGGATACGGGCCACAGCTCTTCCGGTTCCCCAGGACTCTGCACTTGTCTGGTGGCCTGGAATACACACAATAAAGCCCCTAAATTACACATATTACAAACATTGTATAGGAACATGCTTGCAGCAGGGAAGTTAATATGATTAAAACTACAAGACCAAATAAAAAAAATGTACTTACCTGCCAGCTCACTGACTGCATATGGCTGGCGACTGTTTTTGCGCATGTTGGTGTGCACAAAATTCACAACATCAGGGCGTATTGGGGCCTTGAACACAGCAGGCATGACTACATTTTTGCCTGAGGATTCTCCTTTCTCGGAATAAACCGAGATCAGGGGTCGGGCACAGGCCTAAAGAAAACAAAAAACACATATTACATTATATCGAGATTTAAGACAATACATGTAAAGAAATGTGAAAAAGATCTAGGTTCACGTGCCACATATACAACATTAAACTACTTTTTTTTTCCCCAAAAGTGTCAGGCATACGTTAATATAATCAGCATATGATCATCGTGCAATGTCTTAAAATGGGTTACCTTTGGGTTTTCAGCTAAAGAAATCACAAAATACGCGTATGCTGGAATTACGTTAGCGCGTTTTAAACATGACTTAGCAACACTTCATCAAAATCTTACCTAACGGAGACAAATTAAATCAATGCAAATATAAAATCATGAAAGTCAGCCCCAAGTATAATTTGGCAACCACCATATGTCTTTACAAAAGCTTTGTGAAAAGCCACTATAGCTATACCTACACGTGTAACTGCTAGTAATACTACTGTCCAAAATGGCCCCTCGTGTTAGCTTTGCTAGCAAGGAGCATTCCTTCAATACTTAACTGCATTTTGATATATGACGATAAAACAACAAAAGGCATAACTGTGGTTTAGATAGAATTCAGTTGGTCAGTATATGAACTGAAGTACGTAAAATATTATCGATGTGTGATTTCTCACCATTTTCGGTACTTCGTTTTCGGCTCGCCGGGAACCACGCTCCACACGCTATGGCGGCCACAGTGAAAAGGAAGTTGGTGGGTCACCGTAACACTTTATGCCTCCGCCTTATACGATAGCACTTCCGTTATATACATACTTTCCTTAGTTCTATTACTATCTTACAATTGCAGAATACATAGCTTTTATATGTGTAAAAATGTTACTAAACGTAGACGTTGAAGAAAAATGCCCACAACTCCGTAAAATTGTTTTTAAAGTAGTTGATGTCATTGGGACTATTTCCTCACCACTCCATAATGGCGGATCATTATTTACAGAGCGTATCATATATAAAAGAACCGAATTACTTTGCTCATCTTACTATAAATTTATATTCTAGCTATTTTTTTTATTATATATTGTTCTTGGAATAAAAACTATTCTTAAAACATTTGAGAACTAATAACCTTGTCATCACAATTTCTTTTCAAACTTTTGTATAACGACCTGTGACCCCATGACGTCACCATCTTATTGAGCGCGCGACTTCACAAACACAACAAGGGAACAAATTTTAGTCTATCATTTAAGGTTAACTTAGTCGGCGTTTTGGTACAATTTTTCCTACATACTTTAATCTCTAACCTCGTGGGCTTTATCTAAATTTGTCATGGGCTCAAAGATGATATCAAGGGCAAAGGAGTTTATCGGTGTTATTCGGTAAGTTGTATTCATAGCGTTTGTATAAAACCTATTTAGTACCGAGCACCGAAGGAGGTGCGAAGGCCTATTGTATTTTGACAAATTGTATTTCGTTGAAATTATTTTTCTGCTGGGATTTTAGCGGTTTTATTCTTCTTTATAACATCTGTAAAGCTGTTGCTGTTTTTATGTAAAGCACTTTGTCCTGTACATGGAAGGAGCTACACAAATACATTTGTTTATATGTACATGTTGAAATCAAATGCCTTTTATACAAAAGTGCAAAGTCCCCCAAATATGTAAATATGTTGGATGACATGATAAAATAACTACAAAAAATACTCCAGTGGCCCCCAAAACTGTATAATAATTTCTGGTTTTTGTTATTAAAAATGCTACATTTTGCAGCACATTAATAAAACGTATTGGCAAAAGGTTCCTGAAATACTGTCACTTATCACACAGGCTTTCATGCCACTGACACCAAAATCGCTGTTTGCTCAGGAGTCATGGGAGATTAATTATTGTACAAATCTTTTTGAAATCAGATGTCGTTGGCGAGGGGCGGGGCCTCAAAGTTTGCCTTCTCACCATGGAAGACGAAATTGATATATCTCCCTTATG
>JBAMIG010000010.1:16555999-16570016 GCA_037177335.1 Kiunga ballochi | reverse complement strand
GGTGAAGATACCCGATGAGAATGATGGCTCTAGGCTGCAGGGCGTGACCGTGTCGCCATGGCAATCTTCGATATGCCGCCATGACATCATAAGTCACTATAACTCCCTCAATTTTGGTCCAATCTCCACGAAATGTTGAAGAGTGGATTATAGTCATGCCCTGAACTGTAATCAATCCAAAAACTGTGGAAACATTGCAATATGGCGCCTCAGCGCCACCTTTCTAGGTGGCGCCACAGGTTTCAATCAGCCCCGCCCACTGATTCTTGTGACCCTTTTCTGGTGTGGCCTTAAGCCCCGCCCATTTTAACAGGAAGTACATGTAACTTGGCCATAAAAGCTCTGAGCTCAACAAAACCTGGCATAGATGATGACACTCATGCTATCAACAG
The DNA here is from genome assembly GCA_037177335.1 of Kiunga ballochi. Taxonomy (NCBI): domain Eukaryota; kingdom Metazoa; phylum Chordata; class Actinopteri; order Atheriniformes; family Pseudomugilidae; genus Kiunga; species Kiunga ballochi. The sequence continues at coordinate 16,569,624 of JBAMIG010000010.1, read as the reverse complement.
AGTCACATAGAAACATGTTGATTAAGTCCAAAAATGGATGGACAGCGCCACCTAGAATATTTCAAATGCTTAGCCGAGTAAGTAATCTGTACAAAACTTGACAGTTCTCATCCCATATCATTACTCATCACATCCTGATGACAACTTCTAAGCCCCGACCCCTGGCAACAGGAAGTGAGTCCTTTTTTAAAGCATAAATGACGGCGGCACGTGCCGAGCGGAGCCAGAGGTGCGAGGGCCTCCATCACTGCTTGCAGCTTTAATGTTACCCTTCTTTTTTATGTATGTTTCGGTTTTATGTGGATAAATGTTATAAAGAAGCAAAAGTTAAGTTGCTTTCTGCTGCATTGTTGGTCTTGTCTTGGTTTCAGAGGTTTACAAGATGATGAAAACAGAGATTTGTACACATACGAGGTAATTTTAGTGTTGCATAAGTTATATCTGTGTTGGTGCTTTTTTAATAGGGTAACATTATGGCCTTGATAACTTTTATCTATAGGGGGACATCCAAATCCTAAAAGTGAATGGAGACAAATTCACTACAATGAATATGTATTCCAGCAACCAAACGATCTTCATCTGTGAAAAAGCTGTGAGTAACGTTTAAGGCACTAATAATGTCTACATACGATTGTCAAACATACTCCTAAACATTTGCATTTACTTACATTTGTCATATTTCCTCAAGTCAGAAATTTTGTACACTGTAATATTTATATATGTGGTTGGTCTTTATATGACTAAGTCCAACATGTTTTAAATATTTTACATAGATTCTTTTTTTTTAAGGTTATAGATGTAAGGAAACTAATAGACACAAACATACATGTCTTATTTGTTTGGAGGCATTGAAATACATCTTGAACCAGTGAATATAGCTGAAAAATGGCATTGCTCTTCATCTTTGATGCTACACTGAACTCTTGGTGCAACAGCTGATGTTTCCTTCAGCAGATAAAATGCTTCATCGTGTAATTTGCCTGAACTTTACAAAACATGCTACTTTTTAAACTTAAAAATCACTGGGTTATACTGATTATAAGTAGGCTACTATCACATTTTTACACGCCTTTATGATAGATAATAAAAAATTAACCAATAATTGTGCATGACGGTTTTTGAATTCTTTGATCAATACTCTTGCAATCCTTTGTTTTAAACTACTAAATGATTATATAACTATAAGCTGTAAAAAATGTTATTAAAACCACAATTACTAGGAGAATTGTTTGGATTTATTTTAACTTACCTGTGAATAGGAAGAGGACACAATGTGTCTTATTTTAGTTGAGTTACCACCTTTTGTGCTGACTTTTGTTTTTATTCTAGGTTCCACAAATAATTGAACCAGATGATCAGTCAGTGACTGACGCATCAAACTGTTCAGCAAACGAAGCTGATCATAGTGTTTATGAACTGGGACCACAACCAATAGCAGTGACAAAAGCAAGGTGATCAATAACAAGATGTTTAACATTTTAGCCATATAAAGCACACGCTAACAGGATCATACCAGCAGTGTGTTCAATAACTCTTTTTTTTTGTCTTTCTAGGGAATTACTCTCCTTATATACATTATCTCAGAATGCCTGTGTGTCCGGTGTGGACAGTAATTCAGTTTTACACCCTGTGTGGGTGCGATGCGACATGTCTGATCCAGCTGGGACAGCTTGGTTTGGAGCAGAACCAGTGTGCACGGGTCATAAAATAACTGCTGTCAAATTATACTCCATTACATGCAAAGGTATTACCTAGACAGTTAGTTCCTCATTGCCTGCTCCATCTGGGAAACATTATTATTATTATTACTATTATTATTATTATAATAATTAGTAATAATTAACTGAATGTTTTTGTTTGTATATTTATCCTTACTAATCTTTATGGTATCAGGTTCAACTGCTGACAAAAAGTCTCTCATAACCTTAGAGGAACTGAAACAAGAGCATAAGAAAAGGCACCACCCATCCACGGTAAGGGAGTGCTCCTCTGCTTGTTTGTATTGAATAATTTTATGCACTTATATATTTAATAATTCCAGATAGCGATTAAAGGTAGTGCTAGGTTCAACTTGTTTGGCTCCACTGTTGTTGAAAACACCACCATCGAGTCACAGAGCAGTGTGACGGCTGATTTTAAGTGGAGTCATGTGGAGAGCATCCTTGAGACACCACCTCTGTCCTCTACGGCAACGCTAGTAAGTAAATCCATTCATATTCAGTCTTCCTTTCCCACAGAATATAAAGTACCTAGCATATTGCTAAGATTAGCACTAAATATAAAATGAAACAGGAAATATTAAATGTGATTTGTTTCTTTGCTTTTTTCTGATCACAAACAGAATATCAAAATTGCCAGTGGAGACATGAGAAGTCCAATGTTTGAGATGTACAGGGAGCTGGAGTTTCTTCAGGTTTGTATTTTACTCTTATCAAACATGACAGCAGCAGTCACTATTAGATAAATCAGCTCCTGGTCGTTTCAGACTCTTGCTGATGGTTTGAGGGCGGGTGAGATTGAATGGATAGAGCCGCTGGAAAGCACTTCTGCTCTAAATCTGACCAAGGCTTGCCTTGAAGGTATAAAATCTGTCCGGTGCCCCTTAAATTTCCCTAAATATTGAGCTGTAACTAACATCTTATTCTGTTCTCCTTTCAGAACTTCAACGCGCACCAAAAACATCCCAGGACCTAGCGGCTAAAGCGGCTGAGGTATGAGGATGCTTAAAACAAGCGCTTCAGCGCGAGTCCACTCGGTTTCGACTTCATGGCACAGATGTCTCATTTCTCTCTGAAGACACAGAAGATGAAGCCTGAGACAGAAAGCCCTATTTTCAACTCCTTCCTGGAAAGAGGGGATTTGGATTTTGTGGAGCAGCTGTGGGTTCGGATGAGAAAAAGTGCGTCAGGTTTTTTGCCACTTCATTGTTTCGTGTGTTTGTTTTCTTTTTGGCGTAACAAGCAGAGCTAACAACCTTTCTTCCTGTTACAGGCGTGACTTCGTACCAGGACATCAGTGACTGCTTAAAGTTAGTCATAGAAGCTCTAAGATATGGTGACATCAAGCCCTGGGTATTAAATGATGTGGTTTTGGAAAACAAATAAAACAATACCGTTGTTTTTTTTAGTGACTTTGTTTTTGTTTTCCTTTATTCCTGTAGATTCACAGAGACGGCAGCAGCTCTCTAAGCAGACTCATTCGGCAGTCTTACCACCAGCAGATTGAGCCCGTGTCTCTTACAGGTGCCATACCTGTCAGCATGCTGCTAGAGATGGGGTTGGACAAGATCAGGAAAGACTATATTAACTACCTCATTGGTAACTTTTGGATAACTTTTTAAAAGCTGAGTTTTACTTTGAACACTCATATGTGCAGGTTTAGGTCTAATAATCTGCTGCCTGTGCCTGATGTAAGCTATCTGTATTTTATAGACCATTTGCTATCTGTTTCTTTCTCAGGGGAAGAATTGACAACTCTAAACCATTTGGTAAGTATTTTATAAATACTACCTAACAGTATTTTTAATAAAGCACTTAGTTGAGTGGTTTCACTCCACAGTGTTACTACCTGAGCACTGAGGTCGATCTGCAGGAGCAAGTGATCCGACTGAGAAAACTCCACCATCTGCTGGAAATAATTGTGACCTGCAGCACATTCCTGGGTTTAGCTTACGACCGCCTTTTCCTTCTCACACAGTACAGTAGCTGCCATTTCCACAGTTATTCTAACATTTTACATAGTTTCTAGAATTAAATGGCATTTCTTTCATTTATCTTTTTTATAGATCATGTTTGCAGCACTATAAAACATCCCCGTATGATGAAGAGCATGAATTCAAGCTCCAAATCAAAGCAGCTCTGATCAGCCATTTCTATCAGAAGTAAGAACTTCTTTCTGTCGCTCGATGTCAAGAAAAATCTGTAAGCGTTGCATTGATGTTTGGTTATTTAATGGAGGAATTGCTCTAAATTGAACTTGGCTTACATATTATGTTTCTCTCTACTCAAATCTTTTTAAAAAGTGTGAATAAAATAGATCTGCAGACTTCCTTGTTAAGGTTTCACAAATGCAAATGTCTTAGCATTAGCATTAGCATTAGCTACCACTGGGGGGAATATCTGGTGCAATCTCAGCTGAGTTGGTTTTTAGCTTTTCCACCATTTAAAAAGACTTTGGTCCAGTTCACAAAGATCTTCTTTTTGTGAAGTGAAACTTGCTGAAATGATTAATTATGTCCAGAGCAGCTGTTCTCTCTGCTTTTCATCTTTTGATCAATATTAAAGAGACAAGCAAGAAAGTTTGTGTATTTAGCACTAAAGTTAGGTTACTGGAAATAAAAAAAACAATCCTCTATTATTCAGAAAAACACCTTTCTGATAAATGCAGAAACAAGTCTCTTTGCAGTCAGTTTACATGATTTCTGCTCAGATGTGTTCAGAAATTGTCCTCATTTGTGTGGATTTGGTTTTTCTTGTGACCTTTCATCTCCTGCCTTTTAATACATCATCAGTAATTCAGAGCATCACGTTTCTGTGTTGCAGCAGTAGATTGATCATGTAATACAGTTGCAATAACCATCTGTGGGACCGCTCCATGGAGGATTTCATACTCTGACACAGCAGCATCTGTAGCTGTTCAATCCAAATGATCGTAAATTGATGCTGATTTTGAGGTTGAATACTTTTAGCTTCAGGCTTTTATTTGCCTTTGTGGTATTCTGACCTGTCTGGTGTGTTCCTCTAGGCTCCAGTGAAAAGTGTATGTGTGTGTGTGTTCCATAGAGAACATCCTCTGCTGTGGGGGGTTGAGTTAGCCAGTGGCCACGGTCCTCGTGAGGTGAAGACGACCTTACAGCTCAGTGATAGGCCGTTGGTGGATCATGTCATCTTTGAAACAGGTGAATTTTTTTCTTCTTAAAACTCAATTTTACATGAACAGTAAACTGTAAACAAGACAAACAACCTTGTTTTTTTTTTGCTTATACCTGCTTTTCTCATTTAGATTACCCAAACAAAATGATCGAGGACAGCGAGGAGGCTCCTTTCTTTTCCACCATGGTTTGCTGCAGCCTTCTTAGCTTTCCATGAATTTACAATCCACACCAACAAAGTGTGATGTTTGTTACGTAAACAATCAACAAGCAAACCCAGTGTACTTGGACTGGTGTACCTATAGACCTGTTTTCTGTTAAAATACTTCTGTTAATGTTAAAGAATGAATTACAGCCTTTGTGTTACTTAGCTGTTCTTTATTAACACTATTTCTACTCAAGATGCAGCATTTTAATAGGAACATATGCATGCAGGTGTATTCACACTGAGTGTCTGCTTATAAATGTCACATTAAAGCCAATTGTCTGCACATCAAATGAATAAAGTAGACAATCCTTATTAAATTCAGCTCAATCTTTTTATCTTCACACATTATTGAAGAAATGATGCATGCGTGTTGCTGCTGCTTGTGATTCTAGTTCCGCCTCCGCAGCAGGAACATGAGGAGGATAGCACTGAGCAAAATGGAGAGTGTGCACACGGTGGGAACAACAATCTCTGTTACCATCTCCATGTGGCTGGTCAGAGGGTCTGCAAAGCACACACATACATTACAAACCATGGGAACCATCACACAAAGCCCAGAGTCTGAAGCTAATAGTGATGCTCAAGCACAGCACTCAAAGGGTTAATATTTGTCCCCTAAATCAAGTAAAAATTTCATCTGATTCATTGTGAGCACAAGGGAATCCTTACCATGTATAAGTCTTAGAATATTTGCAGCAGTACTCCGCTGTTCCTCTAATAAAAAAAGAGAAAATACTTAGAGTTGAGTAACAATACTTTAACCCTTTGAGAACTGCATTCACAGGCTGCGAAATATTTCAGAAAGCAGCGTTTGCAAAGTAATTATCAGACTTTAATCCCCTTAAAATACATTCTATCATGAGCTGGCTCATGTGTAACACGTTTTCTTCTAAATTTAGCTTAGAAGCATCATTGTTATGCTATCTGGGTGCATTGTTACTGCTTTATGAAACACTGTGTGCAAAAGCGTTCTGATGCGAGCAATGCTTCTGGATTTATTCCTCCTGATGCTGTGGCATCAAAAACAGCAGGATTCATTTTGAGCATGACGGCAAGATTCAACAGACTAATTAAAAAAAGGACACTGTTTGCAAGAAGCTTGTTTCAGGATTTGTAGCGTTAAACGGCAGAAGCGTCAGGCGGTTAGTGGCTTTGAAACCGCACAAAGCGGCACAAGAGGAAACGTTTACATCAATGGGAGACATCCTCAAGTTCTACACTTCGTCATGCACTGGCCAAACCTTTGGCATTTCTGCATGATCCCTGGATTTTCTTCTAGCTGGAGGGGCAAACAAAAAAGATACCACAGATGTTCTGAATGAGATTCTGGGGCCCAGACGTTTTTATTTCCACATTTTTTCTCATATCTAATCATTTATTTGATGTGTTCTTAAGTGTTTGAAGAACACAGACTCAATTTCCAAACCAAATCATGTGAATTATAGCTAGGAGTATTTTGCATTAGCTCATTGTTCTGTAAATCTTTGGGTCAGAATCTTAATTTGTTTACCCCAGCTAGTAGTTTTACCTCTTATTAGTGACAAACTACATATGTGAGGTTCAGACAAACTGACCTGCAGCCAATAGCTGATTGCTGGAAGAGCAAGTCTCAACCGCCTTCCTCTTCCAATTTTCAACCTGTTAAAGTTTACACCAGTTAGAAACAGACTTGCTTACTGGGACCAGTGAAACAGCACATTGAAACGCCTCTCTCACCTCTCTTTGATTGGGAAATCCGTTGGAGCTGATGATGCGTTTGTAAAACTGAACAGAGGCTTTTGGATACCGAGGCTTGTTTTTGTTCCTGAAGTCTACGTAGTACAAACCAAATCTTTCAGAGTAACCCTCATCCCACTCAAACTTGTCCAGTAGGGACCACGCTGTGTAGCCTTTCACATTGACTCCATCCTTGATAGCTGAGTGACACAAAGCAGAGAAAACGTGATTAGAACGAGCAGATTTGCAGGTCGGTCTTTTTTCTTTGCAAGCTCATTCACCTTTCAGCAACTCATTGATGTAGTCTTTATAATACTGTATTCTCCACTCATCACACAGTTCTGTGCATAACATCTTCTCAGAGACGCCATTCTCAGTCACATAGATCATTGGGTTTCCATACTGAGTCTAGAGGAAACAAAGTTTAATCTGGAGAACATTTCAGGTGCAGCTCCAATGTTGAGGTTTAGTCACCTTGACAAAATTAAGCAGCCGTCTGAATCCCCAGGGCACCGAGTAGAGCCACTCTGATCCGGGATCAGGCCAGCGTGGGTCAACCAGCTCAGCCAGGTCCCGATCAGTGAAGTAGCTGCTGCTGCTGGCGCTGCGGCCTGATGGGTTGTTTCTCTGGGTTATGTAACGGGTGGTGAAATGACCGATGCCAAGAAAGTCACAGGTCCCTTTAATGTAGCCCTTTTCCTGGGGGGAAAATGTGGGCAATCGAGATGTTCCCAGTCCCTGCTGACCACTCTTCCTTCCTAAACAAACGTTTACAAACAGCAAATAGGTAACTATCCATCCATCTTTCATACCACTTCATCCACTTCAGTTAGCTGGAGCCTCTCCAGCTCAACAGGCCAGAGGCGGGATACACTCTATAGGGCAGCAGTCCATCACAGGAAGTAGGTAATGAGATAAAATATGAATACAACCAGTAATAAGTGTTGACCTACCAACAAAGTCTTTCATTACTTGAGGGTAGTCCCCATGAAAGATCGGTGTGGCAAACCAACCCAGGTAGAACTGGACATATCTCTCAGCTGCTTCAATGTCTTTCTGGTTGCTGATGTCCACTGGCTCACCCCAGTCTCCCGACAGAGAGATCCCAACTAGCCCTGCAGATATCATCATCATCATCATCATCAGCTCCCAGCAGTTAAACACGCAGTTACAAAGTTTTATTCCCACCTAATCTTCTAGTTCACCTTTTTGTTTTGCCCTCCACTGTGTGTCATAGGTATGCCAAACCTTCGCATGTGCCTACACGAAACACATTTTATTACCTGTTCAGATGAAGAAACGTCCCCAAATTTCAGCATGATCCCACTTTTGGAGCTTCCTACCTTAATGATGTGATGTGCAGCTCTGTATGCACCTGTTCCTCTGAGCTTCAGTCCAGGAGCATGTTCACCTGTCTCATAACCCTCAACTGCTACAGACTGTAGTTGGGTATTAAAAGAATGATAATAAACATTTAAGAGATTTACCTTTATATCCTCTTGTTAATTTTTTCTTTTCTTTTTCTTCGTGTGCGTCTGTATATTACACTCAAACATACGTCCTCATTAAGGAAAATTCAATTATGAAGGGAAAATCCTGCTTATGAAGGCTTTTAAATGCATCATGTGCTGCATAATTATCTACCTTTCACTTAGCACCTTCTATTTTTAAGAGTTAAAACTATCAGGTGTTTACAAAGTTAATATTTGGGAATAAAATGTAGGTTTTATATATTAAAATGTATAAATCTCTTGTTGCAAGCCCCAAAGTAAAATTCTGAATCTGTCAATTTAATTGTTTAGATGTAGTTTAATCTTATGGAAAGAAATAGTAAAAAGGTGTTAATTTTGACTGTAAACATACCCAAGGATTATTGAAAGTAATCCAGTACTTTACTCTGTTACCAAATCTCTCAAAGCATAGGTTGGCAAATTCATTGAAATGACTGACAATGCTTAAATTCTGCCAGCCGCCGTACTTCTCCTGCAAAACCTATAGAAAATAAAAACAATACAGTATATGATTCTAAAAGCCATCATGGTTACAGTTGGGGTGGTCAGTAATAACATACAGACCTGTGGAAGATCCCAGTGATACAGTGTAACAATAGGAGTGATTTTGCTCTCCAATAGCTGGTCGATCAGCTGGTCGTAATACTGGATTCCCTTTTCGTTTATATGGTCAGCTGCAAATGAGTGCAGGATTTTATTCACATGAAATCACATCTGATGGTCCAGTGTGGAACCAACTGCTGATACTCACACTTTATGCCAGTGGGAATGATTCTGGGCCAGGAGACGGAGAAGCGATAGTGGTTAAGCCTCAGCTCCTTCATCAAAGAAACATCATCCTGCACAAAGCAAACATAATGAGAGTCATCCCAAAGGGGTTAAAATGAAATCTCAGTCTAATGAGATGAATACGTCACATTTTTGTGTCAACTCCAGCTCACTGTGTGGTCTTCCGGCACCTCACCTGGATTTTGTAGTAGCCTTCACAAGAAGAATCTCCTGTTTCGTTTAGTTGGATTTTGCCTTTCTTGTGACTGAACACATCCCAGATGCTCAGTCCTTTTCCATCTTTGTCCCAGGCTCCTTCTGTTTGATAGGCTGAACCTCCGGCACCCCATGAAAATCCTAAGAACATACAACAATACCAGCTTAATCAGTGATAAGTGATATTTGACACAAGTTCTAAGTTTCTAAAAGGGAACTTAACATTTTTCTCACTGAACTAAAGTGCAGGTGTTGCCTACCAGCTGGAAAAGTGCCATAATAGAAGGAGCCGTGGTTGTTCTTTGCCCAGTCGAAGTCCTCAGCCTCAGACAGACACAGCACCAACATAAGCACATGGCATGTCCCGACTGCACAGCGGGGCAGCATGGTACTTCTGGACCTGAAGTACAGTTGCTGTCTCGTTCTGCTCCAGTACCTCACTGATGTCTGAACACACAAAAATCCATCAGCGTCCACCTTCAATCACAAGAATGACACGTTACACTCGAGCTAACTAACCAGATGTTTGCAAACAGAGTGGACTTAAAAAAGAAGAAGTATATATAATGTAAACCAGTTGTCATTGAATTCTGGAAGCATCCAGTGCGATGGGCTGCGGGGAGTCCCATGTCCCAAATGCTTCCTTTCAAACTCAATGAAGTGTGACAGTCATCTTGCTGAGGCAGACAGATCCTATACAAACTGTGGTTTCACCTCTGTAAGCAAAGCTAATGCCAGAGCTGTAGATATATTTACAGTCCACAATCACATGACAATGGATGGCTGTATTAAGTAAATAGAGTTATGATTATAAATTATAGAAGTGATTTTTATGCTACTTGCAGTTTTGCGTCCAAATTTCTTCCAAAAAACTTATATGGAACTTCCTCTCTTCAGCAGCTTCAGTCTTGTAGACTCTTAAACATGCAGTCAGTTAGCAGTTAGCATGAAAACACAACTTTATACAAATTCCTGCAGTTATTTAAACACACACACATTATATATATATATATATATATATATATATATATATAAATACATATATATAAATACCTTAAAAATTATTTTTAGTCGTTGCTTTGAAAATAATTTTACACAATTTTTGTCAAATTCAGAAACTTCCTTATCCAGTTACCTGGCAACTTTATGATGAATACATTTGCCACAAGCTTGCAAGCTGAGCCCAAGTCAAGCTTTCCTGCAGCACAACATGTAGAAAGCTGTATATATCCAATGCAGCAGTCTCTATTGTGCGTTCCCTGTTGTAGCACCACCCTTCTCCAGAGCTGTCCTTGCTGTTAAAGCTGACCTTATTGTGGAGCTCACTGTATTGTTTTAACTGTTTAGAAAACGCTGAATGGTTTTCTATTGGAAAGTGTTTGCACTGCATTACCCATTTGCTTGGGTCAGATTGGGACTACACTAGGTATAGATTTAGTCCTAATTGAATAATACATCTGAAAACGGGGCCATGTCTGGAAAAGCATGTTAAAAAGGGTTTATGTGAATTGATGTGCAAAACAGTCAAGTGAAACATGTACAAAACATTTATTTTGTGCTTGTCTTTCATTACATTACATACATATTATCCTCTCATATGGCCCAGCCATACATTTCAGACACATTTCAGCATTGTTTTTTATCTAAGGTGCACTGTGACTCACCTTCACGTTGCTATAATGTGCAATATTGTCAAGGAAGCTACTTTATCAACAGCTGAAAACACTTTTTGACTGCGTATCGGTTACTTTTTCTACTAAATTTGACACAAGTATGATGGTGAGCAATGGATGACATACCCTAAATCAGGCAAAGAGAAGGTACTGCTAGCACCACAACTATAATAAACTTAACCCTTAATATAAACAAAACATGTCTGCTCACTTAGAAACCACACTTCACTCCATTCGTGCAAATCCAGATACCCCCATATTTTAATAATCATCTTCCTCCTCATCCTCTTCAGGCACAAAACCAAGTTCATCATCATTCTCCTCTTCATCTTCTTCATCATCCTCGTCCTCTTCTTCCTCTTCCATTTCATAATCTACAGCCGCATTCAGACGGAGTTTTGTTTGATTGATCTCGGTCTCATCATCAAGATTAACTGGAACCTGGATGGATCAAAACAAACAGTGTGTGAATCACTTCACAACCTTGTTAAATGTGGTATTGAGACATATGACAATTAATTTAGTAACATATATGGCAAATGTTTATGGATGTACTCATTTCTGTAGCGGTGATTGTTGTAATTACTCATATATCATTATACAAACCCACTCATGTTGACAACCTGTTGCTTTGACATGATTACTTAGATTAATCCAGTTTTATTGTGCTCCTAAAAATGTAGAAACTGCAGTTTTTCAGACATTAAACATGATAATACCGTAATATAAATATGCCAGGTAAAACGTTTGCAGGCTCATGTTGTTACCTCAGCTTCTAAGGATGAGCATTGAGTGTCTTCTGCCTCTGTTTGAGCATTGATGATGGACTTCAAAGCTCCTTCTTCAAACTGAAACACAGAGGACAGGACACTAACCACAGTGCTGGGAACAAACAGAAACATTTTCATACTATGAATGAACTGCACGCACCTTTAAGCGGTTCAGTTGGTCTTGTAGCATAACTTTAATTTTGAGAAGAGTCTCCTCTTCCTTCTTCAACTCCTGCAAACGGCTGTGCATGCTTATGGCTACGGTTATTTCATTCCTCGAGACTAAAGGGGAGAGAAACCAAGGATTCAGCCCTATACTTGTTTACTATTCTCAAGTGCCAATCTAAAATGTTTCACGCGGCCCCTGTGCCATCTTTTAAAAACATATTTGTACAGGATGGCATATCCGCTAGATACCAGGAGCTATAAAAGGGATGCTACAGTGTCACGAATAATTGTTGCTTTTTATTTAAAATAGAAAAAAACAACTAGCTGATAAAAAGAATAAAAATTGAAATCATTTTGTTGTAAATAGCAGGTAGCTGTTAAGACAACAATTAAGTCACAATAGCAATAATTTATTAATCCACAAACAGATTTTAAATCAATACGTTACCTCTGTTAAATATTCTTTTGTCTACAGCTCCATATTAAAATGTGAAAAAGGTGATAATCAGAATGCCATTCACAGACTTTGTTTTGAATAACAACCGAAATTTTCAGCTACAACTCAGGCTACTAGCTAAACTAGCTAAAGTTTAGTTCCGGTGATGACTATGTCATCATTTCCGGGAGTGGTGTGCTTTCAAGTACTGGCGGAAAATCTTTTTTCTTTGTTTCGGGTTGAATCACAGAGTACAATGCAGAGGTTTGAGGTTTTACTATGCGAGAAAAAAAAATAGGAACCACAGGTTTACCAAATATGTAGTTTTGTTATACGTAAAGAATATCACTCAACGATTTTTATATACCTATATTTTATCTGAAACTGAAAACGATTCATTTTAAAAATGTAGAAAGAAAAAAGAATATTCTTTTGAATAAATGTGCCATTGTTTCATCTATTTCTTCATGGACAACTTTATACAAGATAGAAAAGGAGAAATGGAAAACTGAATTTAAGCTATGACAAAACGTGTCTGAACTGCTTCTTTCCATACAGAATTACGACCTAATGACGAGCCTCAAACGCAGCATTAGCAGAAGAAGACGGTTGAAAACATAGACATAATAAAGAATAGACGCCGCATGGACCGCTGCTGCTTATCGGTGCTGACGAGACGTGGGGCCGCCATCTTGGACTGGTCGTCTCTCCACTCAGTATAATGGGTTTAGCTGGCGTGATGAACTGTCAGTGCGTTTATTCTGCCATAATTCACTAAATAATACATTGATTTTCACAACGTTTTTGTTACAAACATCATACATGTAGTTTGAAACGGGACACAATGTTTGGTTAACTATATTATTCATATTTGGCTTAGCAGTACTAGAATATTCTGATATTAGGCTGTAGGTATCATAATACTGTGTAAAATTTAAAATATACACACAGATATATGACAGAAAACAAAAAGTACTATTAAGCTATTTTAATAAATGATTAATATATACAATGCAGATCATTCATAGAGTATCAAAATTATTAATATTAGCAATAATATATATAATAATATAATATTAGCAATACATTTTAAAAGAGCTACAAACCCTGAAGGAGGACTGCTCTGCAGAGCTTTGTTCTCCCTTTCTGTGGGTCAGAATAATTACTATATATAAAAAATAAAACTTTGTTGATAATGAATCAAAGCTGCTGAATTGTGTCAGCTTGTTTGCAAACTATTCTCCAGTCAGACGTTCTGCAGTGGTTTTGACACATGAGATGTCTTATAG
>JBAMIG010000010.1:16544037-16555873 GCA_037177335.1 Kiunga ballochi | reverse complement strand
ATATAGGCCTATTTATCTATAGGCTGATGGTCATAATTAACCAATGTGCATATATCCACGTGCATCACTCAATTGTTGGTTATGGGCCATCATTGGTCAACCCTCATCCCAAAGATAGGTTTGAAGTGACAGGTGTCAACTTTACGGTGCCAGGAAGCCTAATTTGTAGCACATGTAGTTCATGGTTCCAGTATCCCCTTATAAAACACAGGAGTCACCCAGTTAGAAGACAGCAAGGAGTGCTTCACCAGCCTGTAAGCTCTGTGTAAATTTGCCTTGCATGACTCTTAATAATAGTTTTATTACAGGATAGGTTAGACATAAAGGGAGAGATGCTCGTGGATAGCAGATTCACACTTATATTAAATGAATAATAATACCAAATGTATAACAGTTTGCTGCCATTGCTGAACAAAGTACTCCAGTGTTAAAGGCCTGTTTACTCAAGAATTTGCCCCACAAGCTAATTACTCTACAGTAAATAGTACCTGGAAAGTATTTAGGTCCCTCCATATCCTCCAAGCCCTCACTACATCAAAAAGCAGCAAGTGAACTAGATAACAAATTCAATGGGAACTAAAATATATCCCAGATGGAACCAATTAATGTGAAGGAGACCTGAGACGGCTCTTAATCAGTCTTCAAAAATGTTTGAAGAGCCAATTAGGCCCTTTATAGGATTTCTTCACTAAGTCCATCCAGATGTGCGCCATGATAATCACACAGCATGCAGGCATGACCGGAGACTAATAATGAAGCCCAGGCAATTCAAGGGACATATATATCTGTGCAAGTCCATGAGAATAGGAATGCTGGGGGATTCAGCTTTCTCACACCCTCTGGTTTTGTGTGTGTGTGTGTGTGTGTGTGTGTGTTTTAGCTGTTGCGGTTACTCTAAGGATGTGCATGGGGCAACATCACCAAAGCCATTAACATTGTGGGGATTCTGTATGGCAATGAAATTACTTTGTTAATTAATTTGTGTTGATGTTTTATAGCAAGACGTATTTCTAAGATGGAAATTCTGTAACCACAATGTTTTAATTGTTTTCCCAAACTATGATTACTAAGGTTTAAGGTAAACTTATATGCTGCGTAGCATTTTACCAGAATGGGAAGAACATGTTTTTTTTAAGAGGAATTTGTAAATATCCCCACTTTGTGTCTCACAAGCTCTTAAATCTAATGACTCCCCTCCTACAACATCACATTTGGACACTAGAATGTGTTATCTGTGCTTCAGGCAAGTAGAAGCTGTCCAGTAAAACAGTGTGACTGCTGAAGACCCAACTGTTTTCCAAGATAACACAGTACAAGTCTTGAAGACACGAATGTTTTTATATCTGATTTACAATTTTGGCCTCAATAATCAAACAGCATCTGCACAATTTTTCCCCTACTGTGCATTTTTCAGTGTAATTCTTGAATTCATAAACTGAAACAAAAGTACTCCATGCTTTAAGGCCAAAGTTACCAAATTAAACCAAATTGATGCAATTTATACCAGATGTTTTGTGTTCTCAGCAATTAAATAATTAAAGATTTTATCTGCTTTTATTGTTTAGCTGCTACAGAAGGAGAGGTACCAGCCTTTGTAAACATTAGAAACATTGACTTTGTCATCGAATGGATTCATTTACTCTTCACCACAGTGCTTTAAATTTGCTATAGTTTGCTATGTGTCCACTTCCTGAAACAGTTTTGGATGGATGCATTTAGAAAGACAGACTTGTGAAGCAGAAACTGGATCTGTTTGTCAGTGTAGTGGGGACCTGAAATATTTGGGGGTCAGATGAAAAGGCGCACTAAGGCGTGTGGCCTGATATCGCAGCTGCCAGCCTTCCAGCACACATGCAAGAGGCCCCACCATGGTACGAGGGTTGTCTTGGAGCGAGTCTCAACAGCTAGGAGGTGGCTCACACAAGACAGTTATCAATGTGCTTCTTGAGAGAAGCAGTTGTTTTCTGAGTTTTGTTGCTCCATCGCAATTTCTCTCCAGTCAAAGCCCTCCCTGGCAGGGCTTCGACCTTGTGCCGAGGCTTTGGTGGCAGCTGAGGCAGCATCTGCACATGCTGCTGTGAGTGGTGGTCTGCTATGCTTTAACTTACGGCGTTCTCACTGTCTGTGCAATGCAGTGCAGCAAACTTTGAAGAGAGACCTTTCAGATGGGATGAGAGAAACGGGGTGGTGAAATAGAGAAAAAAGATGGGTGGGGAGCTTTGAACAAAGCCATCAAGAAATTATGATTCTGATATTAAGTGAGATAATAATGCACAGAGGGTCCATTATAAGGCTGATTATAAGGCTACTCCTTCTCTTGACTAGAAAATCCTCCTGGTTCACCATCTCTTACTAAACTTTTATTTTTGATCAGAAGTGGCAATGTAGTAGTGACGATGGGTCCTCTAGAGGCATAAGAACAGTTTTATACACATAGCTTGGCTGATTTAGGAAGAAAATGAACCCTTCTATTAATAGTTTTTTAACAAAGCATGGTTATGTCAGACTTGTCTTCCTGGAACCATGGGACAATTTTTAAAAAAATGGACAAAACAATCATCAAACTAGATCAAGATTATGGACACCCAGTAAAAAATCCTTTTCTTTGTAAATAATCTTCTATTAATCACTATATAATAGAATATCTGATGAGTAAATGAATGAAATTTTTGACCTGAGATGGACTGGCAACCTGCTCACGGTGCACTCTGCCTCTGGCCCGTAGCCACAGGGATGTTTGTTCCCGATGGAATAACGAGATGCTGTATATAGTTGATGGAATAAAATCCTTATATGGGCTAATTGCTAGCATGGATTTTTATTTGGTTGTGGTCAGAAAATCTAGCAGTAATTTATGTTTGAACTTGTTAAAGCAGAACAGAGCTGCATGGCTGTTGCACCATGGCTCAGGTCTTATGTGGAAGGTGAAGGGGAAGTGAGTGGGTGTGAGAAATTTCCTCTCAAGTGTTACAGTGAGGGTGACAGAAGCTCAGGGTGCTAAGAAAAGAAAGGCCTTTCTTGCCTTTGTTCCCCAAGTCCTATCTATGCCTTCTATAGTTCCTGTATTACAAACCCACACATATGCTAGTGTAATTTAGCACACACACTGCAGGCACCATCTCCTGCACACACACGGAGCCAGATAAATATGGATGCATACTATTGGTGTGAATAAATGGAGGTGCTGTGAGTTTACTTGTGCATGAAAATACACACCAATAGATGGTTTGATCACTGCATGGAGAATCTACTAATAAGAAGTACATAATGTAGTGAATAACAGTCATCAATGTGTTAAGCAAAGCATAATTGGCATTACTTCTTTGCACAAACTTGATACTAAGTCAGCAGAACCCCAATGGGCCGTCTTGTCACTAAATCAGAGAGGATGATTGATTATACTGTTAATTACCAGATTAACCACAGTACTGTGGTATGATCCACTGTGGGGTTTTTGTCTATCAACACCAGTGTGTGTGTAAGTCAATAGCTGGGTGCCCCATGCAGCTGTGTAACTGTCTTTTGTCAACTGAATGGACCATACGTTATGTTAATTTATCCTGGTCATTAGTAGGACTTTTATCATCTAAAACACTTTCCTTCCAGGCCTTGCCTAAAAAAATCATCATTTTTCAGATGAAGTTTTGAAGGAACACTGCAGCAGTTTTAGGAGCTGATATGAGGCGGTTTGCTCAGTGATGTTAACATAGAGTCTGAATTCAGGCTTTAATATCTCTGTTACAGCAGAAGTTTAACCACCCAGACACAGCATTCCTGTTTCACGGCCCTTTCTCTTGAGACCAACCAAACAAACCCAGAACTCAGGAACACCTTCCTCCAGACCCACAGACTGTTTAGTATGATTAATCACTTTCTCACTTTTCCTCTTGCTTTCTTTTTTGTTGTGCACAATCTTTGAATCTCCTGAGCACGGTGTACTGGTCTGAGTAGTTAACCTCCTTTGGTACTCTAAGTTAAACATCCTTGTAATGTCAAGCCAGCCAGAAGGAAATCCAGTGTGTTTTCCTTTTCTGCATCGTTTTTCTTTGAGTAATGATTCATTATTAGTTGGTCTCCAGGCTCAGTTTTCTTTCTGGTAAGCCTTCTCAATCTCTTATATCCAACTGCCTGGCTACAGATGCGGTGAAAGATTCAATAGGAGGTGGTGGGGGACCATCATATTCAGTGTTTTATTACAGTTTTAGTTGATTAGGATCCAATCTGTTTTCACTTCTTTATCTAAAGCAAATATTGACAATTGATTTTCAATCCTTGACTCTACTCCTAAATTTCAGTATTTTTCTGTGACTTTTTATGCCACAGCAAAGGTGAAAAGTGGTGAGAACCTGGCTGTATAATGAGTGAAGCCATGTAAGCTTGGTAATTATGAGGGTCACAGCCTTGGTTAGCGACAGCTTATTAAACAAAAACAGCACGAATCACATAATAATATCAACCTCATAAGTATTAGTCTTTCACAAACATCCCCACAGCTGCAGCGGCATCTTAGTTGAACACGAACATCAGCCACTGTGCACATCGATCATCTTGTTTATAACATTATTTTCCTGAAATGTGACTTTAAACCACTAATAGAATAAGTGTGAGCTTATCTGAAGATATTGAATCAATCTTACATAAAATAAATGTGTCAAACTGTCATGACTGATAAAAAATTCTTACTCTCTCTGAATAATTTTATTTATTTTTCCATGTTTAATTGTGTAGATTTCCAGAGTACACCAGGCCTTTGCTATATCTAGTGAAAAAACATAACCTGGAGTTTGGAAAAATTTGGTTCAACAACAATTTTACAAATGATACTTTCTCAGCAACATGTTGGATCTTGCTAATATAAAGGTTAAAACTACACCTAAAAATGTTTTTTTATTTTAGAAAATGCCATTTATTTCTAAAATGTCCATTTTAGTAGAGAACATTTTCATGAGATGAAACTTGTTTGCAGGTTAGCTCATTGCTTCCTCTGATGTCTTCAGCTTAACCAAACGGGCCTCATGGTTACAGGAATGTTTGAACAAAGTGACAAAACCATTTATTTACAAGTGCTTCCACACTGAGGTCTAGCACCCACTGCCAAAATACAAGGAAGGACATAACTGCATGTAAACATTGTTGGGAAAACTGCTCATTTTGATAGTCCAGCATGTGAGCATCCCTGATCTCTATCCTGCAGGGAGGAAGATTGCCTGTGGTTCTGATCAGCTTTAGATTTTTCCATCTTCACATGTAGTGGGTCTTTTGACCCAGTATAGTGCAGATAGGACTGAGGGTTTCCAACTCTCTGCAGCTTCAGCAACAGGAGGACAAAACATAATGTAGACAAGTGCTGGTGTAGCAAAAAGGAGATTTTAACCTTTCTTTAGCCGTAACCATTTAAGAAAGAGTTGTGGAAATAACATTTGCTATTGCCAAATTGGTCACTGCATACGAGGTATGATGTTAGTTTTGATTGGATTCCAATTCTGCTCCAGTTTCTTTAGTGGTTTCATGAAATATGTCCTCTTTCAATTCACAGCTACAGTCTCTAGCTCCTCGTGTATTAAAAAGTGTAATAAAAGCCCAGTGAATACTCCATTTCATTAAACAGGCTGCGCAGTGTGCCATGGCTGATGTCATTCTACCATTTCCTGTCATTTTCTACTCAACCTCTGTTCCACATGCCCTTCTCCAATGTCGGTTCAGTCAAATCCTCTCATGATTGATTCATTTACACTTCATTTGCAGCATTCATCAGAATTCCATTGAATCATAAAAAATGCAGCTGATGGACAGTCCAAAGTAATCTTACGGCAGAGAACAGAGATCCTTCTGGGACAAAGATTTTCCCTGTGAACTGATGACATTTGGAGGAAAGCAGAAAGATTATAACAAAAATATTCTGCAGCTATTGAGTCCCAAGTTGTCTTTGCTAAGTTTCTCTCTGGCTCAGGACAGTCATTTTCCAACAACAGGAATGAGGATCATGTGGAAGAAGAAAGTCTGTAAGGAGGGATTTTTAGGTTGCTGTATTTGGCTCGTGTTGGTCTGGATTCATATCACTGGAACTGATGTCAGAAGCAGTGTTTCCATAAAATTGATCATTTCTCAACTCCACCCTGTATTGATGCACATGAAGAATGAACAAATAAGCCATCATGCATGTGGACACAACTGCATTAATATGCTCATGTATCACCTGACATTCTAAAATGACAGACGATTAATGTACTATATGTGTGAGAATCAGTATTCATCCTTATTTCCCACGTCTGGACTGTGAGGAAATATTATTCCAGGACTGCAGGTTACATTGTGAGGCCAGCGAGGTGTTGCAAAGGGGCTGTGAGGGTGTTGCTAAGCAACAGGGTGGACAACTTGGCATAATGAGTGTGGGGCTCAGGAGCTGTCTGCTCAGTGTTCCAGGCCATGACAAGAACAGACAAGCTGGCCCGGGATGGCCTGCATGGAGCTGCCACCACGGCCACCTGCTCACAGCAATCATCACCAGCGCTCCAGCCAGCCACCGATACAGCATACAGACCCAATTAAGAGCTCTGCATGTTCCCCTCCATCCAGCCATCACTAACACTCCTGCAAGTCTGACAAGGCTGCCTTTTTTCTCCTCAGCAAATCTCTAATTAATAACATTGGCAGTGGTGAGGCCAGGCAGTACGGAGCTGCTGAAAAGGGCTGGGACTCTGCTCGGGTAATCAGCTTAAATACAGGTTTATTTCCTGCCCCCTGTGCCTTGCCACTTCCTGCAGAGATTGCATTCTTTTATCTGTTTATCTCCAATTTCCTCTAACTTGTAATGTGTCTCTCAAACACACTGTCACTTCCACTTAAGGCAAGACTGGCTGCTCCCACAATCAGATGCTTTCAGGGCAGCGATCAGAGGTTTTGGCAGACATAGCTCTCATCATCTCTGTTCAACTCTTTAGCATCTCATTAATCTGTTCTTCCACCTAAAGACATTTTTTCAGTCATAGCTGCACAAGCATAACAATGATTTATTTTTCAATTGCAGATTTGATTCTCTGCAAGTTTTTGCTATTTTAACCAATAGATTGAAACATAAGAAAGCATCTCTTTTACTGCTTGGTGTTTTATTTGGTGTACTCAACCAGTGCATGATCCAGAACAGAGGACACTTGGTGGAGAAAGAATGAAAACTTCAGAAATATTCCAGCAGAGGGTGCTGTTTATCACACAGGGCATCAGTTCACACCATTTGTTAGGGGAAGTTGATACAACATCAAGAATGTGACAATGTTTTAGAAGTTATTTTATGTTACTTGGGTTTTGTTTTAAAGATATTTTACTTGCAGAAGAAATGGGGCAAACATATAGTGTTTTATGTAAATACACAACCGACCACAGACAGTATTTCTTCTTCAATACCACTTTTATAGCTTCCAGTAATCTGGATATATTTGGGCCAGAGCTTTGGTTTTGGTCTTTTGGAGTGAAGCACTAATTTAAACTGGATGAACCCACAAAGCCTTAGGTGTAGCTGAAAGGCCTCATGGGGCTAAATCAGCCACTTGAGCAATACCTGGAAACATCTCTGTGATGAGACAGCATGAAAACACACTACATCCTGTGCCTCGGAAACAACCAGATAATTCCTGCACATGCCAAATTATGGTTTCCATCATGGCATTTTCTTCACTGATGGAAAGTTTGATTCATGGGTGTTAACTTGTGATTAATTCAGTAATGTAAATGATACCCTTAAAGGTTTCTGCTGCCTTCAGTAATACTTGAGGTAGTGTGAACTTAGGACTCATCAGGCCCTGCTTGTTCTGTCTACTCTGCATGGAAACTCGTTTTCTGCCCGAGAGTTCGTTTGCTGTTGTACAGACATCAGCTTCAGTGCAGGGGGGGACCACAGCAAATTTCCAAACTGGAAGAGTTGGGATGTGAGGCTGAAGGGAGGAGCAGTATAGCACTAAGCCTCACTTTTTTTTATACCTGTGTTAGTTGTTGGCTGAAAAACGGGAGGGTGTTAGTCACCATCTCAACCACTTTCCCCCCCTGAGCTCTGCTTGGTCTTGACAGATTGTTCTGACCATGCTGACATTTTCTGTTGCGGACAATGAATTGATGTACCAAGTTCCCTTGGCTGTAAAGAGAGAAGTGCAGTGGGAAGGGGAGGGGGGGTGGTTGATGAAAGAGGGCTGTCATTTCTCCGACTGCCCCTAGACAAGCATGGTCTCCTCTGGTGAGTCTCGTCTCCAGAGCCCTCGTCTCAGTTATCCCTCCATATCCCTCTTTCTCTCTCTGTGGGGCCTGAGCTGCTCTGGATGAAATTTCAGCAGAGGTATGAGGGAATGGTTCATGGAGTTTAGCACCTTCTTTAACACTGGCAAAATAAATGACTTCTGCTAATGCTCTAATTGATGGCAGTTTGATGATCAAGTATCACTGGCCTTCAGGGATGAAACACCTCGTTGTTTTGCTACAGCTCCGTGAAAGAGCCTGCCTGTACCTGTTTGTAAAGTAAGGAGGGAAACACACTTGGTAGTAGGTGGTCTCCCGGGTCCTCTGAACTGTCTCTTTTCCATGAAGTCAAAGTAAAACCTGACAATCCAAGTAAAGCCTGGCCGGGTGGGGTCACAGTGCGGATCTTGAATCGAATGATTAGCAATGATTCAGCTCCGATCCCACTACATCCTATTTCATTCTGTGGTTTGGTGGGTGGCTTTCCAGCCCTCTTTAGTTTGCACAGTTTCCTTGTCCAACATGCACTTCCTGCCAAAAATGTGGGACTATTCAAACCGTATGGATTGGAGGTGCAATAACTTTATGTGCGCCAGGAAAACTACAAGTAATTAATTAATAATTAGGAACGGTGTGATTTGCAAGTCACACATTTAAAAAAAAAAGATATTTAGTAAGTTTTTCTATCTTTTTACACAGATTTTTGTTCTATTTGTTGTTAAAATACAATTTTTATTCCTAATTCTTATGAGTTAAATGCAAGAAAATTACAGATAAGTCTGTACCTAAATGGGCTTTTTGCATAGCTCCGCTACTTCCTGAACTTAGACAGATCCTTTTTTCCTGTTGATCATTACTGGTCAAACTAATTAATCCAGGTGTGCCTGACCTCAGTTACTGCAATGGCAATGGTCAGACACCTAGATTAATCAGTTCATCCAATAATAAAACACAGAGAACAAAGAAGCTGTGCATGAAGCCCATTGCATCATCATGCTGCATATTTGTATACATATCTGTTATGGCCCATCAGTCTGATGGTGTCAGTGTGATGTGAGAGGCCAACTATAGATGTACATGACTATTTACACTTTTCCACTGACATAATTTTAGGGTAGGTGCAGTGTAGCTCTGTCTGTAAATGCACATCTTTGGCTGTTTGTGGACATATTTACCTGAATAAAATGTCAGCTATGTCATTAAATCAGTTAATTACAATTAAATTAAAAAATAATCTTTCAAATGATCAAATATGTTTTACCCTCTTGAGGAAAACATCATTTCCACACCGAATCGATGAATCCATGCCGGAACGGGCTTTTTTTTGATGCCTCAATGAATGATCAGTGAATTAGACAGCTTGTAGACAGAATGGCCTGTGACCAATAGAAGCTGAGCTGGAGTAAAAACAGCTGTTTACTTATTAGAGGAATCAACAATCATTGCACTTTATAGAAATTCAGAATAATTATGGTGAAAGATTTCTGGCTTCATGGAGAAGAAACGATGCCATGATGTATTACTTAAATTCAAACCCAGGTTGAGGCACAGTCTTTTTAAAAACATTATATTTTTGGATAGTTTAAACTGGTCACATGACTGTTTTCAAAGTAAATAACTATCTGAAACCCTGCTTTTAAGTTAGAAATAAATACCTATAACTTTTTTTTACACAACTTTAGGTATTTTCTTAGTGTGGTGTGTGAAAGTTGAGTTTTTGCTGACAGAAAACCTTTGCACACACAGGACAGTGGTACAGCAGTGTATTGCATGACTTATGGCTGAAGCATGTCACTTTCCATCACTTTCCCAGGTTAGCTCTGCGTAAGGCTTTAGGCTGGCTCGCTGTTTACAATACCTCCCCTTCAGCCTTCTGCTTCTCAATGAAATTTCTATTAATAGAGACCACTGGCGTGCAAAGAGTCATCTGCTTGTTCTGAATGAGGTCTGCTGGTTTTGACAAGGTTAGCTGGATTAATGCATTGGGGGGTGGCTGAAGGACAGGTCACAGAAGCTTGAGAAGACGCAATGTCCGGATTCTATCTAGTTAAATACTGGACATATAATAAAGAAAGACTCACCAAATATTAGAAAAATCACGCAAACAAGTTTAATCTCTTTTCAAATGTAACCCTGTCCTACAGAGCTCATTGTCCACTCACTTCCTATGCTAACAGCTAAGCAAACAGGTTTTTGAGTGATGTTTTTTGTTGGACTTTTGGATGTTTTGGCAAAAAAAAGAAGTAGTTTTCTCCTTTTCTCTTTCTTTGCTGCAAATTGTTGCTATCCGATAGCATTTCCCAAACAGGGTTGCTGCAGCCAACCTGCCTGTTGCATTGTGCTGCTGGCCTCCCTTTGAACCTGGACAGCTATAAACACAGCTAAGTGCACTTCATCAGAGGCCGTTTTGGAGGAGGACCTGTGACACTGGTTGTACACTGTGGACTATCGCACACTGGAGCAAAATGATACGAAATAAGAGACTGGAAGAGGAACTTGGTTGTAGCTCAGTTGATCTTTAAAACATGTCTGTGCAGGAATGTCACTTTAAGCCATACTAACAGCTACAGGTGCTAAGATTATGTTGTTATTAAGCAGTTTCTTTAGCTCTGATATGACTCAGACAAGAAAAAAGAAGACTTTATTCACAGATCTTTAGAAATGGGAAGCACTGCATGTTTTTTAGTTCTTCTTGCATCAAACATCTTTGGTCCTCTCAAATGTATCAAGTTGATTCTTCATATTTCCTGTTTTTTCCTGTTAGCTTTTTATACTAAAGCACTGTTGTGTATAAGTAGTCTTTGTTCAGTTGTTCTTGCTGTTTTTATAAGAAATAACCAATTTACCCAATTAATTGCTCATGTTTTCCTTGTTTTTGCATGTAGCTTTATCCTGATCTGTTTTGTGTTCACTAAAGTCAGCTTTTGCCCGTATCATAAACTTGCAATGACCTGAGAATCAGATGAATCTCAGATCTCACATTTTGTTTTCTATAGCAGAATATGTCTGCTCCTTTACACATTTCTACTCAGCCTTGCCAGAACACACCAGTCAAAATAATTGATCTACAAAGGGGATATGTTTGAGTGGATGACTGGGAAGAGGAACAAAAAGTCTGGTCGATTTCTTTCCTACATGACTTTTTATTAGTTTCCCATCTCTAAATGGTAGCATGAGTAACAAACTGCTACAGAGGCTGTTTGTTTTGGGGCTCATTGAAAACTCCCTGTGGAATCTAAAACATCATAGTTCACAGATTAATTTTCATTGCTGCATGTCTGGCAATGCTCATGCAGCATTTCCCTTTTTTCATTTGTAACCATGACAACCCCTGTTTTTGGTAAGATCTTTGTAACTGGGTTTTCCTGCTTACAACTGTTGCTGCTTCACAGAAAGGTGCAGAAGATCTGTTTTATGTGCATGAACAAGCATAAGTACAACTGGCATAACCAAACTGACAGCAATTAGTTGCTTTTTTTGAAGGTTTGATACATTGTTGAAACGCTATTCATGGGACATTATGAATTTATTTACATTTGCAAATAAAAATTCATGAAAGGAATTTTTTTTTACATTAATTGCTCAAACTGACACAGCTGACACAGAGAGAACC
>JBAMIG010000010.1:16515978-16538507 GCA_037177335.1 Kiunga ballochi | reverse complement strand
TCGCGATATGTATATATATATACTATATCACATATATATATATATATATATATATATATATATATACATATATATATATATATATATATATATAAAACGCAGTAACATATACACAACTTTTGCTGTTCAAGGACCAAGAGCAGCATGTATCATCATCCAGAAAATATATGCAAACACACCAGGTCACTTGTCTACTTTGTATTTTTGAGAGACTGTGTTTGACCTCCTTTTTGTGTATACACTATGTATAAGGGAGAGGAGGAGAGACATCCTGCCACTGACACGTTTACATGCCACTAGGCCTGCAGAGTGCGAGAGGTGTGGTCTGATGTAGAGCTGCCTGAGTAATTACAGGTTTCCTGGTGGATATAACCCACGTTCCAGAAACCCAGTCTCCACACATCACCTTTCCACTATAGTTTTACCAAAGGTATAAAAAGGGAAAAAGAGTCTTGACCAAAGAAAAATTGTGCAAAATAATAACCCAAACATTTCACCTCTCCTGGGTAGAGTTTAACAAATACGACTCTGTTTTCTATGCATAGTGGTGTTTGAACCCAGCATAGGCACATTTTTATTATCCAACTGGGTTGCTGGTATTTTGGAAATGAGGTAACCTCAATTACCAACAAAGAGCTCCTCTCTCTGGTCTGTCATCCCACAGGGTCAAATGGGAAAGAGGGTGGGAAGAGATACCCCTATGCCTGTGCTTTCATACTACAGGTTTAGGATTGGAGGTAAGCAAACCCTTAAACATCATCATGGTTATTTATGTTTTAGGATAAACAGAACTTTCACATTGATTTTTTTACATTATTACACCATGACTTTATTTGATAAGTTGGATTTCTGGTTTTATGGTTAAATTTACATTTCTAAATGTTCTAGACTGAAATAGAAATGTCAGTGGGGGGAATAAAGTGTTGGACAGAAAAAGAAAAGAGATACAATAAAATAAACATGAACTTGAGTAAAACTATAATGTAAAATTAATTATGCAAGACAGAATAAATCACATACAATAATATTGTATTATTTTACTTTAGATTAATATTAATGAAACTATTTATAAAGTCTATTTATTAACAGTACACTTGCTTATCTTGTATTATGAAATAATGTAATAATTTTTTATCTTTTTGTCTTATTGGTCAAAAGAGTCATTTGAGACGAGACAGAGAGCATAAAGTTAGACATAAATAACTCTAACATACCTGTAACAGCTTTAAATATAAGGAGATGAGGAAAAAAGCTTTGGAAATGTTCTGCTAATAATAATTAAACCCATGTCTATGTTTATTTGTACATGCTGGATCTCGGGGACAGTGAGCCTCCTGCGACGGTGAGGCAGTAGACACCAGAGATGTTTGGCTTCCAGGCTTTCCTAGAAGCTGCCTGGCGTCTCCATGCTTCCTTATCTTAATGAGCGTTAACTGTTTCTGCACTGTGTCGGCTCTGCAGTTCCAAGGAAGGGATAGGAAGGGAAAAAAGAGCAGGGAAATCTGACTGAAAGGGCAAAAGAGATAGTGAAGGAGAGGGACAGAAAGACAGGCATGATAGAAACATTCCTGACAGCTGATAAGAGGAAAAAGGAGATCCAGCTTGCTGCATAGATAGGGTAGGAATGTGCGACCAGATGATGATGACTTGGTCCATGACCACACTACCCTGATCGGTACCTGCCAAGACACATCACCACTGCTGGCAAGCCAGAATGGTTTTTTTCCTTAAAAAAACCTAGGATTTGGTGTGCTACTTCCTGATTGTCGCTTTACTGTTTCTGATTTTTGCACAGTAACATCATGGACCCATAATTATGATACTGCTATAATGCTGAGTAGTCGCGCCAAAATCACTATTTTCACTGTTTTGTACCTCACAACTCCATAATATAGTGGTATATATAATATAATACATGCCAGCTGTCTAATTTTAGCATGATTGGTATGCACCACTAACTCCAGGGCTAGCTGAACTTTTCTTTGGAAACACACAATTTCACATGAATTATTGTCCTTCAGCAACAGCAACGAAATGGACATGAGAGGAAATAAATCCAACGCAGACAGTGTGGAGTATGGCTGGCAGTCAAAGAGGGCATTTTAGCTGTACAACTGAGCTCCCAGCTTTTTAATTTAGAATAAATCAGATATCATAGATGTACTCTAGATGCACATACGCTGTCTCTCAGTCAGAGACAGAAAGACAGGCAGATTGTGTTAGAAGGAGCCAAAGCTGCGTGTGGATCAGACTCTCACTCAGCTGTCTCCAGAGGTAATCAAACAAGCCTGTGCGGTTCATTATTTCGTCAGTCGACTCAGCAGCAGAGAGCACTGGCGACACAACCATTTACAGGGAGTCTCCACTGATCCAGCTCAGCATGGCTACTATGAGACCTGCCAATCAGCTGGAAAAGCTGAGAAAACCCTGCTTTGAAGCACTGTTGCTGATTTAATTCAGAGCAAACATGCTGCATTTTATTCTCCTGTAAACATACAACCTTTAATTCAAAGATAATTATCTTCAAATTTACGATGTAAACCCAGAAAATCTGATTTCATTCACTTCTTACCTACATTTCTCATGTAAGCATTTTGCAACTGTGTCTTTGGACACTGACTTCTGGAAACAGACTAGAGGAGTTTAGGAAAGGTCAAGATCTACATTGTTTGTTGTTTGACTATGGAGTCATGTGTTTTGACCCCAGACTACGAGTAGACCTAGAGTCGGCAGGAAGTAGAAGCACAGATACCAAGCTGCTGAACTGCAATCACTTCACCTTTAAACTAAGAAGGAAAGTCTGGAAAACGAGGACATGTAGTGAAGCACGTCCTCCTGCATATTACATTCTTTATATAAATAGCATTACAACAAGATAAAGTGAAGGGAAAAAAACTAACCTAAAAGATAGTCAGGATTGTTGTGCATGTGCACGATGGGATGATGTCACAATATTGCATTAAAGATTGATTGGAAAGATGTGGAGGTTTGCCATGTTTTTTCTGTCCTTTCCCAAGCAGAGAGCTCTGACAGCAGCAGTCTGCCAGCTCAGACGCCAGTCTCCACACTATCATCAGGGTGTGATGGAGCAGATAGTGCAGAAAGCGCTCACAGCTTCACAACGAACAGTGGAGCGTGATGATATGGGTGGAGTTGAGGGTGTGGAGGAGGAAGGGGAGGCGGGTGTTCAAAGATGGCTAGACGGTTTGCAATCTGCTGTGAGAAACAGACAAGAAACATTTAATCAGCTGGCGTGGAGAAGACATAATGGCACCAGCGGAGCGCCAGCAAAGCACAAAGCTGGCCAGAGGCATAGGTCACAAATGTTATCACTCAGCCTCTGGTGACACATAATCTCTATCTCCATCATCAGGGTCAAGTCATTGTTTCCTTTGTCTGGGTCTGAATTGTGACCCAGTGCGCCCACTTGTTGGTTGTGGACAAACAGGTTTAGGTGGAGTACTGAGTCCATGGCTTCTTGTTTATGCTGATATTTTTTCTTTCTTTCATTTCTTTCAAAGATGGCCTCGGCAACATGTATTACATAAAGCATCCACTGTTTCCTAAGTGCCCAGAAGCAGTTAGAGAATATAATTTGTCTGTGTAAGCACTTCAGCAGCAGAGAGCACACACAACACGGTCATTTAACAAGGAGTTTCCTGTAACCTGGGAGTCAGTATGATTTATAAAAAAGAAGAAAAAAAAAGGAAAAACATGTATTGTATGTGTCTAAAATATTAATTATTGTTATCAATGTGACAAATAGGCAGCAATGGATTTTTTTAGAAGTGCTCAATGTAAGAAAAGACTGAAAGCTCTTAGCATGTCTCTAGTCAGTGTAATTTATTGCTTTTCCTCACTTAATTGTAACACAGCTTCAGATGCACCTAGTTACCACAGAAGTAATGAAACAGGATTTTAAGGTGTCTGCCAAGGTGTCTGCGTGTTGACATGTTTATAGTTAAAATGCTGTGAATCAGCTAATTGTAATGATAATTCAGATGTGTTGCTCACAAGAATAAAAAAATGCAATAAACCAAATGGGTTGTGCTATAAGACTGAGTCAGTTTTAACTGGTTTAGCTGGAAACTGGACACCCAAAGGTTTCCCAGCAAGAGTTGGAAGATGGAAAACTTAAGAAGTGGGTATTGAGGTCCCTAGAGCTTTTATTAAAATAGTAAAAACACAAAACTGTATTTGTTCTGCATGTAAGAATTGTTCTTGTTTTTAATGATATTTTAGTTTTTTTTGCATAAATCCGCTTCACATTAGATTGATCTACTGTTGAACCTCTAGCAAGCTTTTCCCCAATTATCAAAACTGTATCATTCCCTGCTGAGTTATGCTTACAAGTAATAGAAAAATTCCTCAGAGAACTGACATATCAGTGTAAGAGCAGGAATCCTGGAGCCAGTGTGGAAGTGGAAGTTAATCTTGAGTCATAACGGCTGTCATACTCTGCCGAGAGGCACCGAGCAGTAACCCACCAGCCAGTGGCATCCTTCCAGTTTCTTAACATGTCAGGGAATTCCCAGTAAGGGAGTCATTCTAATCACGCTTTCAACATGTGGTTACTGTCACAAATTGCAAAGACAGGATGGCGACAGTCTTACGCTGGACAGAGGAAGAAGAAATGGCTCTGTTTTAGCAGCTGCAGCTTAATTAAACATTGTCTTCTGGATTCCTGAGCTAGCTTTATTTTACTGCTACTAGATGCTGGAGACAAAAAGCATTTGCATGGAGACACGACGCTGCTGATCCACATTTCTCTGTCTCTCATTTTCCAGAGTAACATTAATGAGATTATAAAAAAAGTGAGAGAGAATTTTAAAAAGTGCTAGATAGTATGGCAATTGATAAGCAATAATATGTGTGATGAGTATCTCATGTAATATTAATATTCTTTTAAATATCACACAGTTTTTCTACCAGGCTGTCTAGCAAGTAAAAATGATTTGTAAAAATCTGATCTATAGATTTTCAGACTTTTTCACTGAGCCTTAAAAGTCACCTGCTTTCCTTGGTATGATATAATGTTGTTTCCATGGTTGTTTCTTAATGTCTGTTTATTTTCAGGCTGTTTTACAGCTTCTCTTTCAGTGAAATGAAACATCCACCGTATCCTGGAGAAGTGAAAAAAGCTGCTTTCTGGGAAAATAACCGTGCTTTAAAGGTTTTTGTCATCCTTTTCAAAGCATGCTTAAAATCAGACAGCAACGTTCATTTGGTGTCTAACGGGATCTAATATGAAATTTCCATTGAGTTCTCACTTACTGGGTGACACTGGGATTAAATGGGCAGGGCACTCTGTACTTGATCCTACCAGACTTTGCACTTTGATGCTGACATGATATTTTCCTGTCCAACTGATCCCGGCTTTGTTGTTCCACGCTGCTCTCCTGGAAAACTGATAGAGCTCAAAAACACACAAGTTCAAACAGATCAAGTCAAAGTGAATGCTCATAGTTTCTATAGTGGTAGTCATAAAGGTATCTTCTAATTACTGTAAACAACAATTTAACTGGTTACTTTTATTACATAAAAAGCATTAGTTGTATTTCCTATATTACTCCAATAGGTGGAAGTGATATGAAGTATCAGATGGATGAAATTTATCATGAAAATACTTTTAAATTTACATCATAGTAGTAGTACACACTGTATTCCATCAAAACACAATGATTTTCTAGTCATTTAACACTTGTGTAATGTCCAAACTGTTGTTTTTCTGCCAGTGTTTGTGGGTCTGAGCATTTTGTGGCTTTTAATGCTTCATTTTCAAACATTTTTATATTATAATACTGAACAGATGTTTAACTTATCCCAAATACAAGCAGCATGAACAATATATATGTTCAATATTTGCACTTTACCTTTGTTATGGTCACATTTATAACCAATTATTTAATTATTGTATGTTAGAGACATGTAGACACAAAGTATTTGATATTGTTACCTGCTCTGCAAAAACACAATGATTAGAAATGTTTGTACAGTCAAACCAATCAGTGCAGGCAAATATAATTTGGGTGAGTCTGAAAGTTTTCCTGCATATAAAGGCTGAAGAAGAAAAGAAATACATTGAATTTCTATGTTTACTCATAAATAAACCAAAACTAACCTAAAATTGCAGACATTACTCCATAAGGGTAATACTTTTCCCTCTGGTTCCCAGTTTGCTCTGACTCTCCACAGAGATGGAGAGTATGCACCAGAAAGCTGCAACATTTTTAAAACTCTTGAGATTTTCATAGAATATTTTGTTAAACTAGCATTTTACCAGACACAGAGACATCTTGCTGTCCAGGGTAAAAACTACGGTTCATTACTTACCATCATGCTTTAACAGAGCATTCCTGCGGTGAAACATTTTCTTGCTTTGCACAAGTATTGATTTCACAATACCCTTCAGGCAACTTCATGCATCCCATCAACATGTTATTAAACACATTAACCAAGCCCAGTGATCACAGCAACATCTTGTTCTTCATTCATTTGGTGTACAGTATGTTTGTGTTGGTACTGGCTCGAGTCCTTGTCTGTAATTGTAAGTGTTTCTGCCTTTCTGAGATCACACTTGATCATGATTGTGTAACTCTGCAGCACGGAGGCAAGGAAATAAAACCCAGATGTGGCCTCTTGAGTTAAGACTAAGGAGGAATAAGGAGGGTGAGGTTTTCATCCTAAAGGGATGGGGGAGTGGGGTCTCAAAACATTTCCTCAATATTGATTGCTGATTCTTTGGCATGTTGTCAAAGAATAAGATAAAAAATTGAAATGGAGGGGGAGCGTTTTTCAGAGTTCATCATCTTTCTTTTCTCTGACTTAATTGCTCTTTAAAACATGTACTATAATGCTCGTTCCTTTATAATTGTAGGCAGGATCTGTTAGCAGCAGGCCCTAACGCTGCAACATGCCGTATTTGTGGCTTTTTACTTAAACCATCTCTAACTCTTATTAGTCCCACCAAAATCTTTAACACCATCAAACCCTCACAGACATATATCATCTCTTCCACCTTACAGTAAACTGGAATTCATCTTTGAGAATTATTTCAACTATTCCAATCACAATAAAGACACAAATAGATGGATTGTCTCAGCCCCATAATAGAAGCAACACTGTTTGAGGCATGTTTTATCTTTGGCAGGTTGCTCTGTGAGGGAGGGAGCATTTTCTTGTGAAAGTAGGAATGCAAAGTATTCCCCACAATGCCACACTGCTGCAATTACTCCAGCGCCTGGTGATGGGCCAAGACAATGAGACGACAGCTTGTGGTGTTGGGGGGGGGGGGATCAGCTCCTGCCTTTCTTCTCTGTTATGTGGGCCCGTTGCTGACCTGTCCACACAGTATCTTTGTTTTCAGGTTTCTAAAATGAGATGTGCAGCGTTCAAAGTGCATGCAATAACATTTGCTATTCAGATCAGCTGGTTTGAAACCACCTTCGTTTGAGAAAAATATCAATACAAGTATTTTGTGCACACGACTGTGTTAGTACTTATTAATACAGTTGAACAGTTTCTTGAATGTAAATCTTTTAATCTATGCTGGCCACAATGCTGTTAGATGGTTTTTGCTCACGTGGCAATTAACTGGCCCAGCACTTCTCTGAGAAAAGAGACAAAAAGAGAAGTGAGATTAACCGAGCAGCAGAGAGAGTGAGGGATGTGGGAAAGGAGTTTGCTGTTGCCAGAGTGTCTGCCTCCCCAGGCCTTTTCCAATGCCGCCAAGGGCCGTCTGCTCTCCCGCCGCTGTTATCAGCTGGCTCAGCAGCGACAAAAAATGGCTAAACAAGGCGCTGTTTATCTGTGCAGATTGTATTCACTGCACATCCCAGCCACTGCGTTAAGGCACCACACAAATCTGCTCGGCTCTGCAAAGAAAGGGTCAGCAGCCCTACTCCCAACAACAGTCTGCACAGAGGAGACAGAGGTACAATTCAGTTGACGACAGTTTTCCAGTTTTGTCCAATCCTTTAAGCCCAACATTTGTCCACAGCTCCCATCAGTGAACGGCCCTGGTTTTAAACTCTGGATCATGTTCAATCCTTTTTATTTACAGTTTTCCCTACAAATCTTAAAAGTCTGCCCTACTCTGCTACCAAGGAACTTTTTAACCCGTTATGTTTATAAGCTCTGTGGTGAGTGCTGACAGGGCTCCAGGGACAAGATCAGCTCAGAGTTTCTCAATGCTTGTTTTGGCTGATCCACCACTGCAGACCTATCCGAACATTGCTGACCTCTGGACTGGCAGACAGAGGTGACTGGGCAGAGTTCTTAAAGAGAGGGACCAAAGGAGATAGACCAACTACAGGAGGATGCTCTCGAATAAAGTCCATTCAGGGATTTTGGAGAGGAGGCCAAACTTTGCATTGGAAAAGGGACAATGGGGTTTTTGTCTCTGTCATGGACCAGTGGCCAACTTGCATATCTTCTTCAGGGTCTTGGAAAGAGCATGGTTGTTCACCTAACTCGACTGTATGTGCTTTATGTACTTAGAGAGGAGGTTCAAACATACCTCTCTGGGACGCTTATGGGAGATGCCCCAGCAAAATGGAGTACTAGACTTCCTTGCAAGATCTGTCAGTTCTCTGAATCATTAGTGCCAGAGCTTTGTCCACATTGCTGGCACAAAGTCAGACTGAGGGTTTGACTCCGCCAAGGCTGCCCTTTGTCACCAGTTCCAACTTTTATGGAGGATAATCCTAAGAACAGCTTAGAGACTGCGCAGAACCCTCCAGCTCCCAGGCCTTCTCTCCTGCTCCATCGCCTAAATAAATTAGGCAAACAGCTGTTGTGTTTATTTACATCCTGCTTACAAAAGCTTTTGCCACAAAGCCGATACATATTTCTCATTGCCGTTGTTCTCATTGCCCATCGAGCATGATGGGAGTTGTCAGTGGTTCAGTAGCCCAATAAGACGGTGCAACTTTGGGAAATTACTAAAAGTAAAATGGCACTGGAACCCATCAAGGTCTGTATTTAGGATCTATGGCCAGTTCAGAGAGCTCTCAAGATATGTTAAACATTTAAGCACGGTGTCACTCTTCTCAGACGCACAAACAGTATTACACAAATTATTCCTCTCTTATTTGTCGTCCAAGAAGCCCTTACTCCAACTGCTGCAGGCTTTGCCTTCGGGGGGTGGCTGCAGGCAAGACTGAATCCTGCAATTCCCCCGATGTGCCCATCGGAGAGTGTGTGTGAGTGTGTGTGTGTGTGTGTGTGTGTGTGAATGGGTGACTGTGACATGTAGTGTAAAACCCTTTGGTTAGATGTGTTAGATGTCTAGATATTTCACAAGGTGAAATAAATATTCTCAAGACATATTCAAGCTTTCCACCTATCAGAGAGGAGTTTATGATTAAAATAAACAAAAACAAATGCTTAAAACAACAATTATGTTTTAGAATGAGACAGACAGTCCAACAAAAATGCAAAGCAGTGCAGTTCTGGAGTCGAGACACCAGGAGTCAGAGGTCACAGGGGAGTGAGGACAGGCGACCTCTCCACAGGACAAACTGTTTAGTGGTGAAATTGCTCAGAGTCTGGAGTGCTTCTCACCCCCTGCTTTTGCTGACCTATCCCAAGTGCACACCATGGGAGATGATAGTTACACCCCCCACCATAAAAGACCAACCCAAGACCCGGCACAGTGGGAGTTCGTCGACACCGATACTCCCAGGTCTTTTAGGTGCAGAATATGCTGTGATACCAACACCACTTGATAAAACACACATATGAGATTCCAAGAAGGTGTTTTGTGTCAATCAGTCTCTTTAATGCTCAGCTTCAGCATAGCACAAGCATGAACCCCTCTATGGTTTATTTTGTGTCCATGATGATTATAATGGTAATGACAAGATTTTACTGGTGTTGCAGTGGTATATTTACTGAGTCATCTTTTTCTTTATTCACAGTAGGTAGAAATAGTAGCCAAGGCTTCCTCGGATGCAGCAAAAACATTTAATCACAAGTTATTATTAATACTTTTGTCAGACTCCACCTACAAGCACTATGTGTGGGGATGGGGGGGATGGGGGGATGGGGGAGGGTGGACTATTTTTAGGAGCTGAATTGTTTTATTGAAAAGATGATTAAAATGAGTGAATTCTTTGAATCAACTTATAAACTAAGTAGAGAGGAAATCATTCACTCAGTCACAGATTTGAGTTGCAAGGCAGAATAAAAAATGACTTTTGGGGAATTCTCTGTTTTTTATCATTTCTAGTTTTAAAAAGGAAAGAACGGGATAGAATATAATAATATATAATGACCTGTGTTCCAGTGAAGGGACACAAGCTGGATTCTTCAGTGTTTTGTCATGTTTCTCCTGCATCATGCTGTGCTGTGATCTCTAAAGCCTTGCTCATTCATAACGCTGGCCTTTTTGACATCCCAGTCCACTTAATCATTCCTGTCTGGAGATGTGGCCAGAGTGGCACAGTGGGTGTCTTTAGATGAGGTTAAAGAGAGGATGAGGGAACACTGCGATCCCTGGAAGAAAAGATGGTTCTAATTATGGATCTTTACCCCCTCTTTCTTCCTGAGTCCCACTTTCTCTTATTCAACATGTTTGCTTGCAATATTTCATCCTTCCATTGCTTTCTTGTTCCAATCTTGGTTTTTGTTGGGCTTGTTTTAAGTTGAAAGATGCAGAACAGGACAGTTTGAACACTCTGTAATGCTATAGCTTGGGAAAATGGACCAACAGAACGAAATAAAGCGGATTTTGGGTGCTGTGCAACACTCAGCTCCAAGCTACTCATGAAATAACATCTGCAGCGGCACACCAGGCCAACGATAATGTTGTGCTTAAGCGATAATGGATGTTTTCATAAGTGTCAATTTGAGATACAATGCACTGCTCCTAGCTATGATGGACAACTGTATGTTTAGACAAATCAGTTGCAGTTATTTCATTTAGGGGTCTACTTTGTGTGGACCACCAAACACGATGACATTCCTTCAGAGGCAAATACCCACACATGTCTGGCAGCTGGTACTGTAATGTAACATGTTAGATTCATACTTCTACATGCTAGACCTACCGACACACTGACAAAGAAGGCGAATTACAGGCTTCCAGTTTCTGCAAAGGTCAGTTTGAAAGCTCTCCTTCATGGAGGAGTATTGGAGAAAATGCATGGAAAAGGAGAAATCAGAGAAGCCGTGGCGTAGGAGGAATGAGAGCTGGAGTGAAAGAAGTAAAAGGATTGAGGTGGAAGGATTGCACGAAGGAAGAAAGAAAGGGCGAGTGCAGGATTAGAGGCTAATAGCAGTGTGAAGAAAGAGATCAGAGGCAGAAGGAGTGAATGGAGAGAAAGAGACATAGCTGAGGGGAAGGCATCCGCCAACATGGCTGTCAGTGGCAGGGCCTCTCTCCCAGCGCCAGGGGCTCCACGGCTGTGGCCACATAATGAAGGCTTGTTTGAGTTCACATTCAAACATCACAGAGAGCGCCTGGAAAAACAGTGCCCCATGGGCTACTTTTATTAACACGGCTAGGATTCCCAGCCTTTAACCCTGTTCCCAAACGTTTTCCTCGCTTCTCAGCCATACAATGATATAAACTTCACCACGTCGAGCCGGGAACCTGTAGCTGTTTGATTGTAGCTCTGGTGGAGTCAGAGACTCCTCTGTCTCCCAACTGAGAGAAAATTAGTAAAGCTCTTTTCACAAGCGAAGTCAATTGAGCGACACCATTGCACAAGATAGAGTTTAGTTGAGTTAGTGTTTTGGTATTTTCTGTCTCATGCAGGAGCTCCTCTGCCGGCTCTGCTGTTTGTCTTTTCTCTCTCTACTTCTCTGTCATAACACGCACAAGCTTGCTGAATGATGGCTCAGTGAGATTCACAGGGGAGGATATTTGACTCAGGATTTTCCGATAATAGGATTTGAAGCATGCCTGCCACAGATAGTGGTTTTGTGGTGACGGAAAAGAGTATGTGATCTTGCTCCTGTATGTAAATACAGCAGCCGTGTGTGAACTCAGTGTGTATTGTTAAGGTTACTCAGAAGACGATTCTTTTATGGCTTGAACATGGAAAAATACTTGTTTCATCACAGCTTTATTTGAGAACAGTTGGATGTTTCATTATTTTATTTATTACCTCTCTAGTTAACTAGTTAGTTGCATTGATCTGGAGTTGTATTAAATAAAGTGGGCTTGTTGAAACCCACCATGGGATAGTCTTCCTCTCAGTTTTTCCAGGGTTGCATGTTTGAAGGGCCTCTTCAGTCCTTTCAACTCCCACAAATCCCCTTAAAACCCCTGGAGCCACTGAGGGTGTATCAGGCCTCTGGATCTGCTGTGTGCAGGGCTGGGTAACGGACTGTGGTCCGGAGCCAGCCTGGGGGAAGAGGACAGCTACTGTGAGGGCGCCCGGAGAGCTGGGAGTCACAGAGAGCCTGTGTTTGTGTATGGAGCGCAGCACTCTTATCTCCCGCCTGTACTGACGCCACACTTTTCCTGTTTCAAATCTTTACTGCTGATTTTCTCTTCACTCTTGCCTCAGTCCCAGCCGGTCCTGTTGTTTTTTGGTGTTCTTGTTCTTTTCAGTAGAGATTAGATAGAGTCTCTGTGGCGACCCAGAGACAGAAGCAGCGCTGTTTTGAATCAACATAAGGCTGATAAGCACACAGTATTAGCCAGTTTAAGGGTTTTAATAGATTTTATTGATCCTTAATCCCAAAGTGCTTTGAATTATAATACAGTTGTTAATGATCAACGTTTTGTTCATATGATGTCGGGTCTGACGTGTCATATTTAATGCTATTTCTGAGACAATTTGCATGAAACTTAATGGTTTAAACTTTTCTCAAAACCTTGTTGTTAACCATACGATACTGGTTTCCTGCACCTTGGTGAATATTAAAAAGCAGAAGATTATACTTTAATCATTTTTATTTATTTCAGGGTAATAAATAGTAAATATACAGAATAAAGTTTTTTTGTTTTAGATTTTTTTTAAAGGGTCAAATACATTTTTCAGATTTAAAAAATGTGATGTTTCTGCCCAGTTCCTCTTAATTCAGGCATTAAGGGGTTGAAAAGGCAGAATTTCGCTACAGAACAAGTTTTGAGGAATTTCCACATGTAATCTGAAACAAATTTAGCAAATGTAACAGAAATTCTTGTTACAGCAAAGAAAGGCTTCAAATTGTATTGAAGTTGCTTTACATATTTGCAAAATGGAATCAACATAAACTAAGCTTGAAAAAACACATTTTCAATTAAATGGACAATCTAGTTTTAATAACCTGGTTTTGAATATTGTAGTTTAATTTAATGGTCACTGCTGATCCCTGAAACTCTACTTTTTATGTTTCTTGTTGTTGAATGTACGCTATCATGATTTTCTCCAGAATCACGGTGTTCGCTGCATGCAGTAGTCACACCAGGGATTTCAAAAGACCTTGCAGGACCATTTTCCCAGAAATTACCTGGGTGAAAAAATACTGTCCCTCCCTTAAACCTTACCTGAAGAAAAGTACTTGAAGCAGTCCACTATTCCATGTATATGCTACTCTGTGTCTACAAACACCTTTTATTTCACGTCTGCAGCCTTAAGTGCTTTGTTTGTGAGAGCCATTAGAAGTGAATGGTCCATGAGATTCATCGATGATGATGATCAGGTTGAGTTGGCAACTCAAAATGATTTTGTGGAAGAAAATCCATCAAGCTGGCAGAGATGAGTGCAGGACAGACACAGAAACAAGAAGCTGTGACAAGATTAAAGAAGCTGATAGACCACAACGTAACCACTGTACCAACAGGTGGGATTAACTATAAAAATACATTTTCTGGAACTATGTGAACAAAATGCAAAAAGTTACAAGGAATTATTTTACTCTGGTAAAAATGTGTGATTTTACAGACTTTATCCTGCTCTGAAGCTGACATCTGAACCAAGAGATCAACTCTGAACTCACAATCATGCAAACTGACAGGTATGTTTGTCCACACATCAGCAGCTTATATGTTTAAAAGCAAAGTAACTTTTAGAATTAATTATTAATTATAGCTGTTTTAACACCTGAAGACTGGAGATTCTTCACAATTTGGTCTGATTCTACAGAAAGTGCTGATTAGTTGTGTTTCATTCGTTCTGCTTGACAAGCGCTCAGCTGTAATTATAAAATGAGGTTTAGTGGAGCCACATTCTGTAACATGCAGGAGGCAGGATGTGATGCAGAAATAAGGCTGCGTAAATCATTGTGTTTTCATAACAGCATGTTTAGGAGCAGGTGACACAGTTTATTGTGTTGACAGTAAATGCTTCTGGAAATTTGCTGCTTATTTTGAACATTGTCTCATTTGCTAATGCTACACTGAAAGTACAACAGATTAAGTGGAAAATATCTACTTGAAATAATGCAGACATTTACATTCCCACATGACACCATTCTGAAACATCTCGAGATAACTTTTATACTAATATTAAAAACCTTCTAAATATAAAATGTAGTTCATAAGAAAAAAATATGAATACCAAGGAGGGTCTCAAAAAGTATGCTAATGCTAATCTGAGTTTTTAAAATGGCACAGTATTAACATGTCAAGTCATACCATGTACTATACATATTAGAGTAATTACTACTCATGCAGGCTCCCACCTGGGTGCTCAGTGAACAAACTCTTACCTTTACCCTTATCCTGTTTATAATACTTTGTATTTTACATTGCATATTATTTTAAATTATCTCACAATATCAAGTTTTTCTGAGACAATTTTTCAATTAAGAATTACAGTATTTTAAGTGATTTATTTTCTATAAAATCAGTATTTTTGTCAACTCAAACTGCATCCTCGCAGTAGAATATGTCTGATATATAATCTGACACATTAGTAGTTGAATACTCATGAGAATCTGTCTTAACTATGAACCAGATTGACATGCTCTGTGTGTTATTAGACAAGCTTGAAAAATATAAAAATGTTGTTTGTATCTGCAGTAATAAGCAGAACATGGTTCTAAAATGCGATTATAAATAACCACCATTGTGCAGAGAAAAGATGATTAGTATGCAGGACATTAGACATATTTTAATGCTTAATTATGTAGAAAACAAGTCCAGTAACTGCAGGAAGTCTCTTTCATTCTTCTCTTGGTTAAGAAAATCAAAAACAGCCACCTAAAACACATAAACACTGAAAGAGCTCCCTAAAAGTCCTTTTCTCGGTATTCGCGAGCGTCACTACCAGTCTTCCTTTCTACTGTCTGGCCTACCCGGCGGCCTGGATGGCTGATTTTGATGGCGCCAAGCACTCTGAAACTCTGTCGTAATCAGGAACAGCGAGAGGCAGTCTCTATCACAGAGAGTTTCTTTCCCTTTCCTTTGTTTTCCACAGATTTCCTTCCTCGTTTTCTTAGATATTCTCTCCCCACTGATGTAAGTCCAAACAGAGGCCTATTTAGAAAGTAAACAGATGAATGAGGGGAGGTTCAGAGCCTGGCGTCCATGGAGTCAGGCACAGAGTGGAGACGTCTCGCTCCACCCGCCCTGTGCTGACACAGCCTGTAAATATACTGCTTGACAAATGGCATGGCTCCCTCAACCAATCTCTGGCAAGTAGGCCTGATGCTGGAGAGGCTAGCCGACAGTCCGTGTCTGATTCACTGTCACAAGAGACACATTGTTTATAAGACAGAGAGACACTGTAATACAAACACCAGTACCCCTCGAGAAGGTGCCACTTTGGGAAAACCTTCGGTTTGTGGCTCTAGTGTTGAGCTCATAGTTGCTGTGAAGGTTGCAGTTTTTCCATGGGAAAAAAGCACACTGTAAAGTTTGTCCCTTTTACATGTCATGCTGATCAATCACTGTTCCCATATTTGAATTCTGGCTCTGAAGGTCTTACTGTTTTATATACAGTATGTGTTTTGTTTTACCATAGAAAAGTTATTTTCATGCTTCTGTTAAAGGACATCTTGGGAAACTCCATCTGAGGAGAGTTCATAATAAAAGTTTTTTTCCTTGTTTGTCTCTTTTCTGGCAAAAACATTGGCTATCATGCTGTGAAAGGATGCTCAGAGGGAAAGTGTAGACATGTTGACTGATCATAATGCCTGAGAGGTGATGGTTGAACACCAAAATAGTTTTACCTCCATCATGAAGGTTGTTGTAACAGAGGTTGTGTTTTTGCCAGAGCTTGTCTGTTTCTTTGTTTGTGTGTCTGTTAGCAACATTACTTAAAAAGTTATTGATGGATTTTGATTAAATTTTCAGGATATGTTGGGATTGTCACTGGGAAAAAATGATTAACTTTTGGTGGAGATCCAGAAAAGATCCTGGATTCTGGGTCACGTTTTCACTAACTTTATGGTGCTGTTTAGCGGAGGTCTGCCCTCTCAGAGAGCTTTTCTAGTTTTCATTTTTTTACAAGCTGCTGTTTTTTAACTATGATATGATATTTAAAAAGAAAAGGATTACTGCTCATGGTGATCAGATGTCTTTGACCAGGAATGAGTGTAATGCATGTAATAGTATTTAACAGGGGCCTAAAGTCTTTTATAGAAAATGTTAGAATAAGATTAAACCTTAAAATGAAGTGTTTGGTCAAGCAGATAAAGTGTTTTAATAAAAAAAACATAACTTTTATACCAGATTAATTTAAAGATGAGGAAGTTGATCCCACAATAAAGAAGTGAAGTTTTATACTTTCACTAAAGGAAATTTCTCTTGAGGCATGTTCAGATGCTGACGTCAAGCTTTTTATCTACATAGATATTTTTGTTCCCGCTTGCTGTTTTTTTCCAAATACCTTTGTGAGACTTCACATTGAATTTTGTTTAAACCATATCTTGCATCAGTTTGTCAGAAAGAAATACATCTTAAATAGAAATAAATTCATTGTCTTTACCGCTTTATCCAATTCAGGGTCGTGGGGAAGCTGGAGCCTATCCCTGCTATTTGAAAATAAATGGATAAAAACACACTTTAGATCTAAAGTTCTGATTAAAATTAGTAAAAGGCTCAATCATTTTCATCTGTGACAATAACTGTGTACCTGTATGTAATAACACTGTTTGACGCTCGATGGTCCAGTAGATGCTTTAATATGATTTTATCATCATATGTAGGCTTATTTTGAGAACCTCACAATCAGAGTGCAGTGAAAGCCTCAGTACCCCCAGGTTGGGAATCGTGGGTTCAGAGACTGGAATGTCTTTGAGGAGGAGAGGGAGGCGGTAGAGAGAATATGGAGGCTCCCAGGGGTAAAATGTCTCTTTGACCTCTAAGGATAGACCTGCAAACTGAAAAGACCACACTCTTTCCGGCCATGCTCTCCACCAGGATTTCCTTCCCATGTCCAAACCTACATTTACTGAAGCACTGGGGACATGAGCCACTGTGGGCCACCTATTGTGAGTACTAAGTAAGTTCACTATCTGAGGTCACACAGGGAGCCTGTGAGCGCCAGACTGGCAGGCGATTCATGGTTTCCTCTAAGATGAGAGATCAAGTAAATCAGAGTTAGGAGTCGTTACCCTTTAAGAGTCCTAATGACCACCACTCCTTCCCCCCAGCACGCAGCTTTGTCTGAGATCTGGGGCTTTACAAACATGGTACTTTCTGCTATCATCCATTTTTCATTCTTTCTCTCCCTTTAGCAAACATGATATCATCCTGGTATGTGTCTAACTTAATGCAGTCTGTATTTGTATTATATAGCGTTAGCATTTAGACG
Organism: Kiunga ballochi; assembly: GCA_037177335.1. Taxonomy (NCBI): domain Eukaryota; kingdom Metazoa; phylum Chordata; class Actinopteri; order Atheriniformes; family Pseudomugilidae; genus Kiunga; species Kiunga ballochi. Next base: position 16,520,811 of record JBAMIG010000010.1, on the reverse strand, counting down.
AGAGCTCCATTAATCATGCCTTGGACTTTTGCCCCACATGAATACTGGGTTACCCCTTACCTCTGAATCTAGAGTTTGTTTTTCTGTGACTGTTGTGTGCCGTAAAGTGAAATAACAAACCATTTGCTTTTACTGGAAGGGTTGCCGTTGGCAGCATCAGTGGAGCCACACATTTCTCTAAGCATAAACAGTTATATTATAACGACAAAATGCTGATCAAAACTACTTCTCTGCTGCTGAGACAACAAAAAAGTTGTTTAAAGGCGTAGTGTGACAGCTTTAATAATATTTTAGAGGCCTTTTTTTTTTTGTGTTGCTTTTTTCAGATTTTAGTGTTCTCCTGTGCTCAGGTAATGGTGTACAGAACAGCCCACTGTTTGCCATCAAATGGAATATTTGACCTTTCTGTAATGTGTAACTGAGCTACAGGATAATGTGGCATTTAAAAACCTTTTGCAAGTAATTAAAAAGGAGGTTTTCTTTTTGAGCTTTAAGGACTTTTAGGCATATCCACTGACTTCTTGCCTCATTCTCATCCATTTTGCTTCAGAGAGCAGTGTTCCCCATCACTACTTCCTGTTGCTATAAACCATATATAGAAACCAGTCAGTACCTTAAAAGAGTGTTTTAAAACACACACGTTGTTTACATTTGACTTTATTAGCCCTGCAATGTATACAAAGACAGGAATTTCCTAGAAAAGTGAGTGACAAAAATCAGTGATCCTTTGAGTTGGTAATGGTCCTCACATTGTGCTCGTCCTCAGAAATTCAGAAGAAACTGCAATGAGTTTCAAACTATGCTTACAGTGCAGGAACAGACTTTTAAAGTTATGCTTTGAATCCTAGACAGGTCCAGATAGGACATCCTGTAAGTGCTCTGTTTTCAGTTCATATATTTAAGACATCTCTGGGCCCAGCAATTAAAACACGGCACCTTGAACAGTAATTTTAAAAACATGGCAAACAAGTGTTTCTAAAAATGACCCCTCAAGAAGAACACCAGCCAACATGATACCAGTAAAAGGAAGAATTAGTGCTCAATAGTAAATCATTATGTATGGTACATGGAGTCACTGAGCTGCAAAGGAAACGGTTCATGCAAACAGAAGGTTCCTTTGAATCTAGTTGCTGTCTCAGTTTGTGTGCTTTTTGTCAACAACCTTATCAAAATACTTGCGCTACAAATGGATAACCTAGCATTGATGTAACTGTCTCCAGATATAAGGCTAGGTTAACAGTTAAGTCTGCAGTTTACATGGTATGCTTATCCTCTGACCACAAACTGTGAAGAGACCGGCCTTCCATTCTTTAGTGATAGTGAATTGAGCATAATCATTATCAGCTCTGTGGTACTGAGTGGCTCCCACTCTGTACAGGCGGCTTCGTGTCTGACCTGTCTGTGGTGTGACAAGGCTCTGCTCAGTTGGAGAACTAAGCACTGAGGGTTGGGGTCACTCAGTGTCTGCCGCCTCTATCTGCGCGCCATTAGCCGCAATGGCTCTGATGACATGTTCTTCCTGAACTGGCCTTGTCTGGGCTCCTTTGCAGCTGGAGGTGCCCCTGGCCCCTGGTCTTGAGGCTTGTCTATTTTAGGAGGTCATTTGGAGCCGGACACTCTGTCTCCCCAAAGCAGCCTGTCTCCTGATACTGCTATCAACTTCTGGCTTTTAGCAAAGAGTCACGGCAATTTACTATAGTGACGCCAAGCAAAGCAGTTATCAGGACCCCAACTCCAGATTAGCTCGTTGGTCTTCTAATGAGCATCCTTGAAAAGGGAAATGGAAGGGAGACTCTCCTAGAACAATAATAACACTATTATCCCTGGTCATGACAGAACAGGAAATACTCTTCATAGTGCACCATTTAAGAGAATATGTCAGTCATTTCTCAAGCTAAAACATGAACAGTGGTCTCTGTGCATCAGAGGTGGGGACTGGTAACTGAAGCAGACGGAGGCATGTAAATGTTCTAGATTTAAGCCAATGCAATCTGGATCATGTTACAGTAAATGTTTGATTTACTGTTCCTTTAAAGCTTTTAAAGTTGGATTGCTGGACAATTTTAGATGCTTTCTATCAACTCATGGTGTATTTATGGAGTCAATGTTGTTTTATTCATTGCTTTAATAAACAACTAATCATCCAGACTACTTTTACTTACAGAAATTGATGGAATACTGAATTTATTGGTCAGTCAATCCACATGAAATAAAATAAGTTAATTATTTGAAGTCATTTATTAAACTTGAATGACAAGCTTATCCATTCTGAGAATATTTAGCTTTTTTAATCAATTTTGATCATTAAATATTGGTTTTGGGACCAAAACAATTTGGTTATAGAGTGATTCTGAAGTGCTTTGCATTTATGATTATTCCGCAATATGCTATTTGATTAAATGAATCAGAGTCATGAACAAACTAATAGTTAGATATGAAACATAAGCTGTTCTCTCCCACCTCCAAGTTCACTATTTTGATTATTTTTTTATTTGGAAATTATTCAACTCTAACTAGTTTCTGCTATTTCGCTCTGGGACTCCATGGCCGGCCCTGGCCTGGGCGAAAGCCGTAAAATGTGTCTGTACACGTGTGATGTCACATTTGGCATCCTGTTTTACTGTTGACTTTAGAAGAGTTAGATTTACTAGCTTTCAAAAAATGTTAAAAAAAAGTATCATGGTTTACAATAAGCACCTTCTCTCTCTGAAATGTTTCTCCTACCACATCCTGACGTCAGGCTCAAAACTACCTCTCAGAGCAGTCAACAAACATACGAGAGGACATGAGATAAAATTAACTGAATACAAACAGAGAACATTTCTGTGACCCTTGTATTTTGTTAAGACTGAAGTTTGTTAGTCTCAGAGCTCAATTTTTTGTCAAGCTTGCAAATAATGAAACGTGACTAATGTGGATGGAGAAAATATAAACTCTGCAGTGTAAGCGTTATGCCAGTAGGGATGTATGATACCCACCTGATGTGTGAAAATTCACCCACTGTAATTTACTTATGGCCTCAGTCTGTCCTCTGGAACAGTATTTTCTTTTTTTCATTACTTGTATGGATGGCAGTCCTAACACAAAATGTATGAATGCAGCAGGCACATTTAGACAGTTCAAATGAATTAAGTGAAAATATGCAGATAGATATGCTTCTGTGCTGGTCACCACCTAACTGTGGTAGAGGGGTTTATGTGTCCTGAAGATCCCAGCAGCTATCTTTTTGGGGGTTTTATGCTTTTAGTCGGGTCACCCAAGGCAAACGGGTGTCTGGGGGAGGGACCAGACCAAGAGCGGGTCAAAAATCTCTGTGGAAAAGAACAAAGAAAAGAAGACTACCATGTCCGGACGCGGGTCACTGGGGCCACCCTCTGGAGCCAGGCCTGGGGCACGAGGGTGAGCATCTGGTGGCTGGGTCTTTACCCATCGGGTCCGGGTAAAGCCCAAAGGAGTTACATAGACCCCCTCCTCCTGTGATCTCACCCCCTGCTGGAGGGGCCGTAGAGGTTGGGTGCCCTGGTGGTTCGGTCCTCGGCTGCAGAAGCTGGCTTTAGGAACGTGGAGCGTCACCTCTCTGGCAGGAAAGGAGCCTGAAGTGGTGCGTGAGGTTGAGCGGTTCTGACTAGATATAGATGGACTCACCTCAATACACAGCTTGGGCTCTGAAACCAGTTTTCTCTAGAAGGGTTTGACCTTCTTTTACTCTGGCATTGCCCCCCGGTGAAAGGTGCCAGGCAAGTGTGGGCATACTAACTTCCCCCCGGCTGGGCGCCTGTACATTGAGGTTCACACCGGTAGACGAGAAAGTGGCCTCCCTCCGCTGGGTTCTGACTGTTGTTTGTGCCTATTCACCGAACGACAGTACTGAGTACCCACCCTTTTTAGAGTTATTAGGGGGAGTGCTGGAGAGCGCTCCCCTGGGGACTCCTTCGTCCCCTCCTGGGGGACGTCAATGCTCACGTGGGTGGTGACAGTGAGACCTGGAGGGGTGAGATTTGGAGATATGGCTCCCAGATCTGAACCAGAGGAGTGTTCTGCTGCTGGACCTCTGTGCTCACCACAAATTGTCCATCATGAACACCATGTTTCCAGCATAAGAGTGCTCACATCTACACCTGACACCAGGACACGCTGGGTTGAAGTTCGATGACCAACTTTGTAGTATTGCCGGACTTGAGGCGGTGTGTCCTGGACACTTGGGAGAAGAGAGGGGCGAAGCTGTCAACAGATCACCACCTGGTGGTGAGTTGGCTCAGATGGTGGACGCTGGTCAGGCCTGGCAGGCCAAACATGTCATCAAGGTCTGCTGGGAACGTCTGGCAGAGTTCCCTTTCAGAAAAAGCTTTAACTCCCACCTCCGGCAGAGCTTCCACCATGTCCCCAGTGAGGCAGGAAATATTGAGTCCGACTGGACTGTGTTCCTTGCCTCAATTGTTGAGGCAACCAATTGGGGCTGTGACTGTAAGATTGTCGGTGCCTGTTATTGCGATATTCCCAGAATTTTCTGGTGGACACAAGCGATGATGGATTCCGTCAAGCTGAAGAAGGAGTCCTATCGGGACTTTTTAGCCTGTGGAAATCCATCCATCCCTTTTCTACCGCTTTGTCCCTAATGGGGTCGTGGGGGGGCTGGAGCCTATTCTAGCAGCCAACGGGCGAGGAGATTCTGGTCATCCATCCGGCGACTGGGAAGGGGAAAGCAGTGCTCCATCAACAAGGTATACAGTGGGGATAGGGGGCTACTGACCTCAACCCAGGACAATTTGTGTCGCAGGAGAGAATACTTCGAAGACATCCTCAATTCTACCAACCCATTTTCTAAATAGGAAG
>JBAMIG010000010.1:16489590-16499594 GCA_037177335.1 Kiunga ballochi | reverse complement strand
ATATTTAATGAGTTCCATGCCATAACTACTCATTCCTCTATTTTATAGCATATTGATCAGCTCCTGTTTATTAATATTTTACCATGTGAGATTTAATAATTGTTTTAAACTACTCTGAAACTTTTGACTTGGTTAAATAGGCTTCAGCTAGGATACAAATAGAAAGTCCACCTATGCACAGTGTTTAGCACAGTGTCACAAATGCCGAAAAGGGAGCTCTCGCCAAAGTCGAGAGGATTTCACCCCACAGAAAGAGCAATAAAAACATTAAACATGAATAATTTACTACGTAAAATGATGATGCAGAAGGAACTTTCCTAGGAAAAGAAGCAAAAGCAAACGGCGGCTGATCAAAACCTTGTATTATTCTATTGAGATTATGTCATACAAAGGGTTCAAGACCAAGAAACTTCTCCACATGTCAGTGTTGACCAAAAAGCACATGGAAGTTATCAAAAGTACCAAAACACCCTGTAGAGCTCCAGGGTTGGATTTAGGGATTGTTAATACTAAAGTGATAATAATAATAATACTACTAATAATAATAATAATAAAGTGTGTTGTGTTGGATATAGAGGCCGCCTGCATGAGGAAAAATGATCTGTAACTATTGCCTTAGTTAGTAGAGGAGGAGTTAATTTCTGTTTTATCCACGGCAGATCTGTCAGACTCCACCTTGTCATACACTGAAACGGAGGCAGCCAGCTCACCAAACGTCACACCGGGGGAATTTTCAGGTGGGTGTTTTTTACAGCAGTCATTGGCTTCCAAATAAGGAGTCCTGAAATGTTTTGAACTGATGTTGGAGATTAATGATTACTGTAAGGTTATGAACCCAGAGGATCCAGTCTGTAAATACTGCAGTAATTTATCAAACAAGAACATGAGTTAGAGAACTTTAAACATTGTAAAAGGAGGTGGCATTTGATTTCAAAGTACCAGATGGTGTCGAATGGGAAAATGTTGTCCGTATGGCAGAACAGAGAATTTGGAAATGACTTTTTTATTTTTTTATGCAATAGGGATCAGATAGTAAAGTTAAAATGTGCATAGCGTATCACGATGGATAAGTCTGTGACCAGCAATGAGTAATGGTGCTGATAAGCATTAGCAGTTTTCTGTTTCTTAAAAAACAAAATCTGAATGGTGAGGAAAGTCATGTGGTTAGATAATCAATCTAATGTTTTTCCTGGATTAAAATGATTAGTTTTAGTATGAAACATTTTTCATATAAAAACAAGTCCTATAAATGGTTCTTCTGTGCTGATGTGTTTGCATACAGTTGCTCATGCTGTGGCATAGTTGACATGTGCGTGTCCAAGTACATAGCTTTAGATCTGAGTGCACCGATAAGTCACAGCATAATTACTGTAATAAATCACTGAGCTTTGAATGTCGCATTCTGTCCTGTTTTAGTGTTTTGTGTTGCAGGGAAGAAAGAGAAGCGCATGATTTCAGTGGGGCTTTTCTCATAGCAGTGCAAGTGATAGTGTTGATTTGAAGCTGTAACTTTTTTCTTTCACATTAAGGAGCATTACTAACATCCGAGCTCTAAAGATAAAGGTTTCATTGTGAGCGGTGCAGAGGTTCAATGGGGCGTGTGCGTTGGCTTTAGAGCTGGCCTCCCCTCTTCTGTTTTTCTTTCAGAAATATTTGAGTGGGATCAAACTGTAATAAGATCCCTTCTTGCTCAGAAACAGACACACGCATGCATAGCTCACCATACGCATGTGTGTAGACACTCATGTGCACAACTCTAGCCTGGCTGAGAGTGGGCTACAGAGAGGAGTGGGTGCTCAGAAATGGAGTTGTTCCTATGAATGGGGCCACACCACAGAGGCAAATGGAAACTCTCTTGCACTCTGATTTGAAATGAAGCATGCCTTTCTCATGGTATGTAGTGAGCTAGGCTCCACCTACGTCAGCATGCACACTTTCATGTGAATGGGGACCTGAGCCCATACTTTAGGACATGCAGGGAGCATATTTCCTGTTAAAAGGGTCTGCCATGGCTCAGGGTCTGGATACTGAGAAGGTGAAATGGCTACCTGGCAGTGAAGTATTCAGTCAGCAGAGGCCCCCTCCTCCACAGCACACACAGGCTGTCACCACCTCAGCATGGCCCGGCGACACTCCCTGAGTCAACAAATGAGGGGCTTGTCAGAGCGCGCACCACAATTCCTCAGAGACTCTGGTGAAGCAGGATCTAGACATGCTAGGCTTTGGTTTCTTCAACCATATTGCTGTTTGTACACCATGGGCCAGGTTGCTCTGGCTTTGTACCTGAAAAGGAGAAAAACCAATGCTCCAAGGGTTTTTCATACTATGACCTCATTTATGTTGCCAGTTTCTCTCTGGTGTTAGATTTGGACTGCTTTTGCTTTAGAAACAATAGGATTTGGGATTAGTTTAGCATTTGTTCGTATTTTCCTGTATCCAGCAAAAGCACTTATATCGTCATGCTCGTCATACACTGCAGCTCAGCTCCAACGTGCAGGTCTGTCACATTATCCTGTGTCGAACATGCTGCTGACCTGAAGATGACTTTCCATGAATCCCCTCCCTGCTTAGGTAGAGTGTCTGTATGTAACCAGAGTTGTATGGGATCCAGACTCCACCCATCATGCATGAACAAGTAAAGCTCTTAAAAGCAAGTCTGGGGGGCATTAGCTGGGTGGGGTGTAGTCAAATCATCAACGACAGTTTGCAGCCCTGGGCTACAGAAATACCCACCAAGCATTCTTCTGTATCACACAATGGCAGCAAAACCGACCAGGAACCAGTTGGTGTGCTAGATAGGCTTGCTCTGCCACTTTTCACGGCATATTCATTGAACTTTAACAGGATCTCTTCCCAGTCAGTCCAGTGTTAATATCCAATCTTCTGTTAAATTGACACTATTTATTTTCTTGGCTGCTTTTTGTGCAGGACAGAAGGTTCTTATTTGGCTTCTTGATCAGATTCACATTGCTGTGTTTTTGTCTTGTGTGATATTTGTTATTACCAGATCCTGTGGGTTCACAGACATTTGGAGAATTTAAAGTAGTTATTTAACTTGCAGCCATGTCACAACATTAACCCCGCCAGGCTCAGATAACAGTTCATATCACGGGCCTAGCTTTCATCTCTGCACCCCAGATCTAGTGTACTTTAGTGTGTGAGGGAATGTGGCTTTGCTGGTGCCACCCTCCCAAACCGCCTGCATACCCCTTTCCTCACAGCCATGACTTGTCAGAATGAATGAAGCTCTTTGAAGCAAATCGCATTGCTTCCTGTATGACTGTCTGAAGGGGGTGTTTGTGCACCCTGGCTCAATGTCAGTTACATTGTCCTTAACATCAGGGTCTCCTCATGATTGTCACTGCTGCTGTCCAGCTGTTACAATGGCTAATAGGATGCAAGCTGAGATGTTTTGCCATGTTATATGAGGTCTTCCATCACGTGTTGTCAAGGTAAGAAACACTCCATGTAGTGGCTGCTAGCTTTTCGATATTTATGTGCAGTGATGCAGAACTTAACCTTAGTTGTGACACCATAGCTGCAGTCCGCTTACATGTATCAGCCACTAGAGGTGTGTCCTCAATGAACCCAGTGGAATTTGTCAGTGTAACACTTTGTGTACACGATCATGCTGGTGTGAGCTGAGATCACAGGTGTGAATGGATGGGCTCCTTCAGATTTGTTGGGTCAAGTGACCAAAGGACATTGAGGGTTATGTGACTCACCACCGTTTTCTCCCTTCCTTTCGTTTCCTGTGGATGATAGGAAGTTGGAAAGTAGAAGTGGAAGGTTTGAAAGCCTTTAGACTTGGATAAAACAGAGCGCTGTTGCACCTACTGGAGGAAAGAGGGCATCAGCAGCTAGACGGGGTAGTGAAGCATTGCTTTACTCTTGTTGCAGGATTTCAGTGGACATTTCTGTGTCAGGTCCACTCAGGTATTGAGCAATTCTTCCAAGCAGAACTCAGCCGTCATTAGATAAATGGGGTGGGCTTCAGATGAGTCACATAATTGCACTGAGAATTTACAGTGTACTTTACAGAGGGGCTGAGATTGTGAATGAGCATCTGGAATGCTTTTGTTTATAGTCTTCAATACTATTTTTCCTCCTTGATGTCTTCATATAAACCGAGATGCATGCATTTACACGCAAGAGTTAAGCAAATTAAGTTGTGCAGTCAATACTAATCACACTTGCCTGTCTGTGTCAGGAAGAGGAGATCGCTAAGCATCAAACCATTGCCTCTGTCTGTGTCAGACGCAGTGGAAATGCATGAGATAGTTACACCGTCCAATCAAAGCAAGTGATGCTTCTCTTTATTAAAGATTAGACTGGACCCAGACTTGTTGATCTGACTTTGAAGGAATTTTTATTCCACTTATATGAGGATCAAATTGAACAACACATCTACTATTCAGATCAAATGTAAAAAGATTTGGGATATATTGCACCTCTTAGATTTTATTGACATTATGTTCTTCATATTAGATCATCGGTTCATTTTAATTGTTACTTCAGCATCATATTGATGCTTTTTTTTCATTTTCAGCGCTTCTGATAGGTATTGTTGGTATATTCATTCAAATGATAGAAATAACTTTCAGCCTGCTGCTCTGCTAGTCTGTTAAGTGTATACAGTTGGTAATTCCTGCTGCACATAAATCTAAAAAGACCTTGACGGTGCTATACTCAGACAGAGCGGGGCACCTACATTATCATGTCAACCATGCACACCTCCCCTTCCCTCCATCTTACAGACCCTTGAGTGATACAGCCCGGACTCATCTCCCCCTGAAACCTGGCATATGGCCTCAGGTTTCTACCGCAGCCCGGAGTCTTCCCAGCGCATGGCCGCCCACACTCCCTCAGGAGCCTGAATGCTCCAGGATATGGGATGTGGAAATAATGTGACTCGAGTGCTTCCACTCTGCCTCCCGAAATCAGGTTTTGCGGATTGTTTATTTGAGGGGAAGGAGGCCTCAGACAAACATCCTGTTTTAAAAAGCTGCCTGGGTTTTGTAGCAGCACAGGGCAGTGAATTGCCCCTTTGACAGTGGGGGGAGACTTAGGAATGTTGAAGAGAAGGCCAGCATCTCAGGGGACGTAAAAGGGTTTTCCTCACCCGTTTGTCATGTCCAGTTTGCAAAGTCCTTTCTAAACTGGGGACAGAGGGTTTAAGCTGCACATCCTGAAGGGTCGTGTGCTTTATTCTCTTTGCGTGGTGTAGGGCTCGTACCCAGTTTCTCTTCTCAAGTATCCGTTCCTGTCCTGGGAGGCTGGCTTCCGTTTCCTCTTACGTAATACACATACACAGAAAAAAACAAGCCATTGATAAGAGCGATAAGGCCATTTTTCATTTTCCCTTCCTCAGCATTGTTAGCCTGCTGTGGGTCACAAATCTGCTACATGTAAATCTAGTTTGAGTTAGGACACATCACAGAAGACTTCTAAGCGTTTTTACCTCCGCTAAGGAGGTTATGTTCTCACCAGTGTGTCTGTTTGTTTGTTCGTCTGTTAGCAACATTACCTAAAAAGGTATTGATGGATTTGGATTAAACTTTCAGGATATGTTGGGAGAAAACATTATGGATTCTGGATCAATTTGAAATTTTCAGTAATATTATGGTGTTGCTTGGCGGAGGTCTATGCTCTCACAGTGCTTTTCTAGTTTTTTATTAGGTAGTGCTGTATATTTTGTTGTGTGTATGTTATTTATCTATTGAAGGAAATGATGTTTTCTGGGCAATACTTCAATATCTTACTATTTCCAATATTTCAAGGAAAAAGACAACAGAAATATGCTAATATTTATGCTAAAAAGCTAATAATATCTATCTATCCATCCATCCATCCATCCATCCATCCATCCATCCATAGTCTAATCTGCTAGACAGGTTTGGATGTGGTGAGGTAATGTGACCTCTACATGAGTGAAAGCCATGCTAATCTAAAGCAGTCCTTTGAGAGACCTGAAACCCCTTAGATGTCAATAGAAACTGGCCTGACTTTAGTATTTATGTATCTCCACATGTAAGCCAGTATGGTGCCAGTGCTGCTGGCTGTTTTACCAACTTCTGAAGAGTTCACAGATAAAGATAAAATCCTCATACATGACTTTTAGTTACCTCAAAGTGCTGCATTTGTCATTGGATTCACACAAGTTCTGCATCTAGTTATAAAAAGGCGGGCGGTGTTTCACACAGAGAAAGTGCATTTGGTAGAAATAACAGGAGGTGAGCTCAGGTGTGCTATAATTTGTGCCCTATATTCTACCTCAGCAAACAAAGTGAGTTGGCTAATCTTGATGTGTGTTCAGGGCGGACTTCTGTTGCCATCTTCACTCCCCTCACACCGCAGAGCAGCAGCCGCCTCTACCAAAAGAGCCATTCATTCAGCGCAGGGCACAGGGTTACAGCAACAAATAAAGAGTGTGCAATGCTATTAAATATGTATGGAATGTCCAACTGTTAGTTTAGCATTTTCTTCTGCCTCCCCTCAAAGCGGAGAGCGAACAATGCTCGTCTGTAAATGTGTTAGCTTTGCTTCACATGGCATTGACGAGTATAGGAGGTGCCATATGTGGATGCACTTTTTATTTCACCAACATTTCTCCCACAATTATAAATGCAGCGGCCTTGGCTAGCTATGATTTAGGTCGGCTACAATTTAGGCCTGTGGTCTGATTGCTGGCATAAATAGACGTACGATTTTTTTCCCTTCCTCCCTAGAGGAGCATTGAACAGTTGTGCCTGAACCTATGGCTGCCAGTATTTTTAAAACTCAGAAAAGGCAGTGCATTTTTTGAGCCGCAGGATGCTGTTTATAGATCAACTGTAGAGGCTCGTGTCATTGGACATCTCTTCATGCGTCTTTCACAGCTAAAAGAAATGAAAGGATAGAAGCTCATTGTTGTTTGGTGAACAGTAAACTCAGTGTGTCAGAGGCCTCCAGGTTTTATACTCGTGTGTGTTTGAGATGCAGCAACTTTTGGCTGTTTTCTTATCTTAAACGTGATCTACTGAAACTTGTCTTCATTCCATTCCCGTGTCCTAACACAGGCTGAGTATGATAGACAGTTTGGTGCCTTTGATTTCTCTCCGGAAAGATAATAAGTTTTAAATATGATTTAAAAATGCCTGTTCAAGTACAATGTGACAAAAATGTGTTCTAAAAATCCTGTTTTTGCAAGTAGCAGTAGTACAAGTTGTAAACATGTTTATGTTAAAACTCTTATTGATTGTGTTCCCCGGGGGAAATGGCATTTGCCATGTGTGTTTTGCTTATCTGTTATTTGTGTGCATTTCTAAAGGCGATGTGGCTCAGTACGTGCAGTCAGGCTGTCGCATTTCAGGGTACGGTTTAGATTAGAGGTCTGGCTATAACGTCCCTCTCTTCCTCTGTCTGTGACTGCCAACACGTAATTTACTTAATGAAATCCTGCTATTCCTTTTAGCTTCAAGATTTTTAGCAGATGTTGACAGGGAAAGACTTTGTGAATTATTGGAAATGTTCACTCCTGCATTTTTAATGAATGTTTAGCTTGTTGCAAACAGGCTGACTTGTTGAAGAAGGGAGGAAACAGTTGTCTTTGTTTGGGGAGCTGGTGTCTGGGTGCCTGCAGTAGAGCAGTATGGGTTACAGTCCAGCAAGTGTTGTGATTGAAACAGCAACTCTGGTGCCACATTATCCTGACAGAACACATTCTTCTCACAGACTCTGATCTACTGGGCCAATCAATAGAAAACCATTATTTGAACTGCAACTCCGTCCATCATAGCTGCACCACCTCCCAGCTCAGTGGAAACCAAATACATACCTTTCGCCTTAAATTAGTCAGACTAATATAACTAGTAATAATAGAGTTCTTTGGTTGTTAATTGGAAACCAAACCTCCAGTGCAGACTAGCTAAAGTGCTTCTTGTGCTTTTTGACCAGATAAAAGTTCAAAATGGAGAAGACATAAAGCAGCGTACTTTCTGCACCCCTGCCCCCTTCAGTCATAACCCGAGTAGGACGTTAGGAGGCACAGCGAGGGGAGGGGTTCAGGAATGTGCAGGGTCTCCTCTACCTAAAAACGCTCTAGCCTACTTGGCTCAAACTTCTCTCACTCACTAGCAAACAGACACATTTACACATGCATCCACTAGAAGATAGGTTTTATGAGGAGGTGAAGGTGCACACCCACCTAGCAGGATTTTCAGTAAGACTTCCTTTGCTTTTGAGGCTGCCTGTAGATATGACATATTCATAAAAAAACAAACAAAGAAACAACAACACAGCTTTCACAGAACCTTTACATGCCCAAAATGACTTTGGAAGGCCTCACTTGGATCCCCAGCATCACTTGTGCGCTGTGTCCCTGGAACACTGCAGAGCTTTGGATGGAAGTTGGAGGAAACAAGCTGCACATTTTCTTCACTGAAAAGAAAAGACAGAGCCTTCTCCTACCCCAGACGGCTCCGCCATATTAGCTTCCTGCGCTTTTTACACCCTCTGTTGTTTATTGATTTAATTTATGGATTCTGTTAGTTATCTGGGATCTAGGGCACAGCACTTTTCCTCCCTCATGGGGTCATCCCAGAACAGAAACAGAGGGAAAGTGAGGAGGAAGTGGATGACAATGTAAAGCATTCCCATTGTGATCAAAAAGCCTTGCTGACTGGATTCGGTTTCTTGGGCTCCCACAGAGTTTTGTCCTTGCATGTATCTCTGTCGCTGTATCTCTTGCTGTTTCTCAGCAGAGAAAGGCCAGACCTTAGAGAGAAAAATCCATAGACATGTAAGAGCAGCTCAAGTTAGCATGTCTGTCTGATAAAGCCGACTTTGATGGCAGTGATAGTCCAGACGCCAGCCTAAATGCGGCCTGCTTAGGGGTTCCAGTCAGCCTGTGGAAGCCATTGTTCTCTGAGTTACACCTATACCATCCTCTGAACCGGAGTGAAGCTTTTGCTTCATCTCCTCTTTCTTAGTTAAGGTGAAAGGAAAGATATATTTAAGTTGTAAAGTTGAGTATAAAGGGGACGGGGGATGACCAAAAAACAAAAGAGGATTTGTTCTATATTTTTACACATGTTTTACACACAGACACACCCATGTGCACACTCCTCACAAGCTCACCAAACATCCAGCCCTCTAGCATAGAGCTATGGCTTTGCTGGTACAGTCTAACAGCTGGAGGAGAATCTAATCTCTGGCACGGGATGAGAGACTGCTCCTCTCCTCCTCTCAACACAACCCATGTAAAAATACAAGCGAAATGTTTTTCTCTCTCTTTTCAACCCAAACCTGAAAGGAACGGGTGCTTCTCTGCTCTCAGCCCTGGATTAGGAAAGATGAAATGTAATGGAGGTGGCCCGGGAGCTTAGTGAGGAGATGTTAGCATGGAGGGGAAGCTGTTGTTTGTCTGCCTGTCCCTGACACTCAGCCTCTCATTCATCTCACTCTACGCCTGCAGAGCCGTGTTTACCCCGGGGCACGCTCTTTTTTCTACTCCTTCCTTTTCATGCTGTCTTTAAAAGCATTTCTGGATGATCATCAAGGAATTTACACCGAAACCTTTAAGCCTTCCTTTTTGTGTATTCATCAGCTTCTAGCCATCTTCACCCTCAAGTGCGAAGAACTCGTCTCAGCTATCTTCTTTATTTTGTCACATGTGAACCTGTAAAAAGATGAAACCAATGGAATTTTTTGTGTTTGTGTTTAGGTGTGTAAATTTTGATGTCGGTTTACTATATCTACAATATTCTGTACATGTATGATATTCATCAATACTTTGATATCTTTGATTAATGGCTGAACATGAAAAGATTATATCAATAATAACGCTTTGTATTTGGAGTTCTGCTTTGCTATTAATACCTTTGATCGTTTACACCAGTCACATTAGTCTCTCAGGAGCTTTTTCTGTCTGACTGCGACACGTCTTCGCGTTTTTTTAATGCTTCTCTAAAAAGAATAGTTTACGGTAAGCCTGTGGGTTTTACTCTACTTTGCGTTTATAGTTG
>JBAMIG010000010.1:16446873-16457290 GCA_037177335.1 Kiunga ballochi | reverse complement strand
CTGACTTTCTGCTCTAAAGTTGCTATCACAAACAAATGAACCAGCCGGATCAAGAGGATAAGCAGCAGTTTATTCAGACGTTGCATAATAAACATTTTAAATCATGCAAATATTTAGGTTGTGTCTGAATATCTGCTGTGTTTTCTGTAAAAATAATATCTCCTGAAGATCTCCTGCAAGTTCTCCAAACCTGGTTGCTCTCTGGAAAATCTAGGACTCTGGTTGGGAGACTTTACTCATTTTAATGGACTTTTCTCCAGTTGAGCAGCTGTTTGTATGAATTAATGCATAACAACATGGAAGCAAATCAGCTCCTTCCTTTCATACACTTGGCTTGTAGAGATCCACTGTTTACAGAAACGCCTCCATTCCTGTATTACAAACAGAAATTCACTAGACTTTGTGCAGAGTTGATATTTTACTTCTGACTTTGGGTTGCATAAGATCCTTTTTGTACCTATAATAATCCTATTTTGATAGGAGACATGAGGCCATTGAACACCTACTTTTAATGGTTAGGACAGTATTTTTATTAAATAGATGTCAAATCAATCGGGCATCCACATCAGGGACAAAAATCACGTTTATTGATTTTACATGTCTAATGTTTTAAATGGAGGTAGATTTTCATAATATTTGTATCTGACAGATGTATAATTGATCATGTTGACAACATGTCAGGATCCGGTTGCTGGATCGCCGTGGCCAAGCGAGGAGGCAGATCCTCTAGCTTTAAGTCTGTCCTTAATGGTTTAGCTCCTGGACTAAACCTTTTTAGGATGGGATGCACACCGTGTACTCTCTTTTTCTTTACTTTTGCAGCACTGGCACAGAATTGTAGCTGAATTGGACTCGACCTTGCTACCTAGTGCTAAAAGGTCTGGATTATCTGTGACATGTTCACTCATACTTATTTCACTTGCAGAGGTTTTACATGATAACCTTGATTTAATTGTTTTTGTGTGGATTCATTTGAGCCTGTGGATATGTGAGAGTGGCTTTAAACAACTTGCTGGTGGTGTCTTTCAGGTCATTAGATGGACGTCTGCAGGTTTCCCACAGAAAAGGTCTTCCTCATGTGATCTACTGCCGCTTGTGGCGCTGGCCGGACCTGCAGTCCCACCATGAGCTGAGAGCTGTGGACCACTGTGAATTTGCCTTTCACACCAAGAAGGATGAAGTGTGTGTCAACCCCTACCACTACCAGAGGGTGGAGACGCCAAGTAAGCATTTGATGCTACATAATGCAAATCAATGGATGTTTTTTTAGACCTGCATATAAAACTGAAGCGATCCTTTATGTTTTCAGTTTTGCCGCCTGTCCTAGTGCCACGCCACACAGATATACCCACTGATTTTCCACCATTGGATGACTTCAGCCCATCCATCCCTGAAAACACCAATTTCCCTGCTAGCATCGAGCCTCAGAATAACTATATTCCTGGTGAGAGGATTTGTAAAGAAAAGAGCTTTAAACTTTTTAGTCCACACATTTTTCCCTTCTTTCCTTATGGATGATGCAGCCTGTTACTTTGTGCAATAAAGTAGGAAAGTTTGGATAAATACTGTTTTTACTTTATCAGTCTGACATGATTTTCCAACTAACATCTGCTTCAATTGTTAAAATCAGTGTCAGTTATCCTGAGAAGCATAAATGTAAGTGAAATGTCTGCAGACACCCCCCCACCAGGGTATCTGAGCGAAGATGGGGAGGCAAATGATCACCAGCTCAACCACAGCATGGACACAAGTGAGTTGGATCACAGCAGCTGTGACTTTCTACCTGCACTTTATTCTCACTAAGCCTTTTCCTTCACCTTTTGTTTTTAAGGTTCACCCAGCCTGTCGCCCAATCCTGTGTCGCCCACTAACAATAATCTTGGTGAGTCAAATGCTTTTTATGATTATTACTGAGAATATAGTTACATTACTCTCATTTGTTCATTTGTCCTCCTTATTTTTTGTCTGTTTACTAGACAAACATACTCCTTAGAAACATATTGATTTGTCAGTTTTTCTGCCGTTTCTGCTGTAAGAAGAGTAAATTTAATCCCTCATTACCCACATTTACATGAACAAATACCAAATTAATTTAAATAAGCCTGGTTATATTCCGGCTGACATGTTTATTTATAGTGATCAGATCAGTTATATTTACATGATGGACAGATAAGACAGTAGTGCTATTGTCACGCACAGCGCTCACTAGCTCAGAAAAGGACATTTATTCCATTTTTTTAATTATATTTGAACCTTTTCACTGCAGAAATGCTCAATAATCTCTAACTCTTTCCATTTCTATAAAAACATTATATTAAAGCGGTCAAACCCCACAGAAACCAGAATGTATGGTTTATTCCTCCTGATCTGTGAGAAAAGGTCTAAACCTCTTTGTTCTGACAGAAAGCAGATTCTAGATCAGCTGCCATGTTTAGATAACAGATTTTTATTCTGATTGGATCAAAGGGGCTTCATGTAAATAAAGCTATTTGGTGGAGTGTTTCATTACACTGAATTGCTCTTGTAAGCATCACTAAGTGCTGACATTATGAAAATGATGGCTTCACAGTGACTGTGTGGGAAAGTAGGACAGGACTGTTCTGATGTGGTGAAGCCCGCTCGTCTCAGAAAAGCTGTTTCGGTTGGCATCCAGCTCATTTTCATTCTCGTGTTTTTGTCTTTTTAAAACATTTGTGGGGAGTCAGAGTTTAGATGAACTCGGCCTAAGAGGCTGCTTCTTATAAAAAGTCCTGAAGGTTTTTAAGGATGTTGTGATCGGTGTTTTTCTATGAATGAAATTCTAAAAGGATCTGAAATGTAGCTAAATTACCCCTCATAAAAAGATTAATTTGAATTGGCAGCTTTCACATTGGTTATTTTTAGACACCTGCTGCGTGTTCGGACCTTCCACCTGGTGTCCAGTTCACTGCATGATGTAGGATCGGTTCTGAAGACTTCTTTCATAATCATGTAACTGATGATTATACAGCCAAAGAACACACATCTACTAGAAACGCCTCATCCTCTGAATTAGACATTGTCTGGTTGCTGAGGTAACGCTTCCTCTTTTGATTTAAGACATTGTTAATCAGGCTGGTAAGTGCAAGGTCTTTAAGTTTTTTAATAATTGTGTTGTTTTGTTTTGTCAAGAGAATAAAATTGAGAGTATGTAGGGTGGATGTTAGAGATGTAAGAGTGTGATGAAAGCAGTCAGTGAATGACATCACTGAGGAGAGAAACTGAGTTACTGTGATGGAAACAGAGTTTTTCTGGGAGTCTGTGGGAAGACCAGCTACACACAGCTGTTACATCACTGTGGAAACCATCACAAAGTTATAAAACATAGAGTTAGGAAGGTAACTCTTATTTCATTGGCTCCTTTCTGAGACTAAACTTTGCACCTTAAAATGTCTCTCTCTCTCTCTCTCTCTCTCTCTCTCCATCAATCCAGGCTTACAACCTGTGACATACTGTGAATCTGCCTTCTGGTGTTCGATCTCCTACTATGAGCTCAATCAGCGTGTTGGGGAGACCTTCCATGCATCCCAGCCTTCTCTTACGGTAGATGGATTCACAGACCCCTCCAACTCTGAACGCTTCTGCTTGGGTCTACTATCCAATGTCAACCGCAACTCAGCAGTAGAGCTGACACGCAGACACATAGGTACATTTATATAAACCCAAACGGGCCTCATAGACTTTGCTTTTAGGTTTCATATAATCAACAGTCTAATCCCGTCTTTTGTTGTAGGACGGGGTGTGAGGTTGTACTACATTGGAGGAGAGGTATTTGCAGAGTGTCTTAGTGATAATGCCATCTTTGTTCAAAGCCCAAACTGCAACCAGCGCTATGGTTGGCACCCTGCCACTGTGTGCAAAATACCTCCAGGTGTGTGTAAGACACGTCTACAAAGCACCACAGACTCTGATGCCTTTTCTTTTTGCTTTAGTGACTTTTAATAATATCTTGTTAGGTTGCAACCTCAAGATTTTCAACAACCAGGAGTTTGCTGCTCTCCTCGCCCAGTCTGTCAACCAGGGCTTTGAAGCCGTCTATCAGCTCACCAGGATGTGTACCATTCGCATGAGTTTTGTGAAGGGCTGGGGAGCCGAGTACAGGTAAGACTCTGACAAAGCCTGAACAGCCAGCTGAATCCTCTCTCTGTCACACTACTTTTTTCTCTGAGAACAAAGAATAACACTTAATTATTCTTAGAAAATATATTCTAAATGACACAATTATAAAAAATGCTAAGTGGATTTTTGATGTCCATAAATCATGTGGAGATGAAGAGACCTGACCCAGTGCATTCTGGGACATAAACAGTACGATAGTGCTGAGGCCACACAGAATAACCTGACCCTCAGAAAAGCTTAGTAGAACAATTTAAAGAACTACTAAGTTAAAAGTTGAAAATAAATGAACTTTGCAGAACTGAGACTTTGTTCTTTCTAAACCAGTGAGAAAGTGAACGGTAACGATTACATTAAACAGTAATAATAACCCTTTAATAAATGTTCTCCTGACATTTCTGTGTATCTAATCCTCAACAAGGTTATGTATCAAAGACACGACTATTTGATTCATTTGTCTGATTTAATATAGCAAACACACCTATAGATATTATTAGAAGACTTTCTTAGGCTTTGTTCACAGACAGTAATTAAACTAGCCTGGGTTACACCTGCCTTATAGCTGAGGGCTGTTTGGGTCCCATTCATTCACAGCACCATGTTTAAACCACCTTTCCTTAACCTGTTTGCTTGTTATGCCGTAATGCTGCTAGAAAACTAAATACAGGGGAACCTTTAGGTCCTTTTCTCTGAAATAGAGCTGCCATCATCTCACTAAGCTAGCTTAACGCGTTTTATACACTTTGATTTGTGATTCCACTGAAACAATAATACTGGTGTATTTTATTATTGATGTGGTTCGTTATAGTTTTCCTGAATGTAGTTTTCTAAACAGATTCAGCCTCGAGTCTCATGAGACATTCATGTCTATCTATGGTAAGATTATACCAAGCATTACTATCAATTAGGTTTTTTGCTACAACACAATGCATTGTAGAAACTATTCAATGCAAAATAATGAAAATAAACTACACAGCAAGCCGTGTCACATCACAATGTGGAGCCCAATTCAGTAAACCCTAAATAAAGGGAAAAACACTTTCACACAGTTTGGACAGACAAAGGTACTTTATTATTACTATTACTATAAATAATAATAATAATAATAATAATGATGATAATAAATGTAACCACACTAAGTTTGTAATTAAATTCTTTGAGCCTTTACGTATTCTTCATAAATACTTGGATATTTAAATTGAATCTTGTGCAGAAAGGACCTGTGAAGAAGAAAGGAGGGTTGTGGGGGAGGGTGCAGCAGCGAGTTGGCAACAGATGCAGCAGGCATGTAGGGGTGTGGGGGGCATTGAGTGGGAGGGTGAACATACTTCAGACTCCCTTTGCAGGGGGGATTCCCACTGGACTGAGTTGTGCGGCTTGTATTTCTGGCACCAAACACCTTGGAGGAAATATCTCTGCTAAAGACTTGAATGACTTCAGAAATAGTCTGCTGACCTGGCATCACGGTTGGTGCTATGCAATACCTAGTAGGCTGTATCGTTACTAAACTTAGCCACTGTGAGTACATGTGTCTCTGTGACTTTCCACGTATAATACCACAATGTAGTACAAACAAAGCTGCTGGTGGTGATGCGCTCTAACTCCTGTCCTCTGGATCTTACAGGCGTCAGACGGTGACCAGCACCCCCTGCTGGATAGAGCTACATCTCAACGGTCCCTTGCAATGGCTGGACAAGGTCCTGACACAGATGGGCTCTCCTAGCATCCACTGCTCAAGCGTGTCCTAAGACCAGCAGTCTGGCCCACATAGGAAGAGTCACGTATTATTGTGTGAATGCAACGGGACACCGCTCAGAGAAGCATCACCTTTCTCCTGTTTCATCACATAAACGTCACTTTTAGCATCATTTAGTGTCTCCATTGATGATTTAGTTTGAACTTATCCATTATTTAGTTTTTACGCGTAAGAAAGCCACATAGTATTTTCTGTAGCTGTTGAATGCTGCCTCCTCTTTTCTCTCTCTGACTTTGAGCCTTTATAGATGTTTTTTCTTGACCATTTTCAAGTTTTAAGGCATTTTTAATTCTATGAATTAACTGAGAATAAGAACATGCTTCCATCATTTGGTGTTTTGGTGTCCAGCTACTACTCACTGAATTGTGAGGATAATTTATTGATCGTTGAAATAACATGGAAAAACATGTGATTCACTAGAATATGTTGAATATTTCAAGTACAAAGTACTTTCCCTTTATTCATTTGCATTAAGAACATTTAAGGTCTAATTGATCATTTGACTATTTTATCTATGACAAAAGAACTAAAATATAAAGTTGCATTGTTTCTGTAAAAGATCCCTTGTATGAAAACTATTTTCCTTTGTGAAAGAGACATTTTCTAAGTTATTTTTGCATATTGTCCTGCATGGGAATATATTTTTATTATTGCCTCAATACAATTGTACATAAATATTTATAGCCTGTAATTTCACCCAGATGCATTGCTTGAAATAGTGGACCTGACTGAATTTTGCTTTAATCATCTAAGGCTTGGCCTGCCTAATAGGAGCGTTTACCTGGGTCATCTTACTGTACCAGTGTGTGAAATACTGAACTGAATTTAGAGACCATGTGATTCAAGCGTGACGGATGCAAAGACCAAGGCTGTAGCTGATCCATTGGTGGCATGTGAAATAAAAACAAAGCGCAGGATTTATTTTTAACAATATATGATATACCTGCTTTTTCTGTGTAAAGCTTTAATTGTGGTTATCTACTTGTCCAGTAAACACTTTATTAAATGTACACTGTTCTAATATAAGACATGTGTAATATGCTTACTGTCCTTGGTCACAGTCTCTAATGCATCCATGGTAATCCTGCACTTACTGTACACTTAGACTGAAGCACCAGGTAACATGTTACACAGTGCTTTATTAAAATTCAGAGTACATCTGTTCTAGCTCCCAGATGTTTAGTTTGGGTCTACATGTCTCGTTTCCCCTGTTGCCTAAAATGTGTTTAAATGATCATTGTTTTAAATGTGACATTTTAATAAATCTGAAAAGTAATGATTTATCTTTTTCTAGTATTTATTAATTCAAATTAAACACCTGACTATAAATGGAAATGAATTTTGTCCTAATAACTACCATAGCTAATCTGTTCCTCCACACATCAAAACATTACAAATACACCCAATACATCTGAATGACTTTAATTATTGCAGAAATATTCCAATTCAGCACAAGTTGAAATAAGTTGAGCGATTTCTGTTCATGTTCACAATAAATACATGTTTATTAAAAAACAATAAATCCAATGTTTTTATGCTGATAGATGGAAATGTGCATTAAATCTGTTACAAGTGTTTCTTCAAAGGATAAGGCACATATGTAACATAAAACATGTCTACTTAAATAAACACATGAAAGTCCACATTATATCTGCCACCTGCATCCCCGCCTTGCTTCCTCAGCAAAAGGAAGGTTTGTTATTGATGAAAGTAGATCCAGGATCAGAGCCACTCCCTGCTTCTCTAAAAAGCATATTTGTTTTTGTAAGAATGCACCAATCATTTTATATCTAAGAATCAAAAGTTTCTAAATACCACTTTGCCTACAACAACGTTTGTTAGCATCTCCACTTCCAGTTATGAACAGGACATGATCAGGCGCTGAGTCTTGTATGAGCCCTGGGAAGACAGGAGGATCCGGACAAAATACTGCTGCTTCTAGCTTTCTTCCCCTGACGATAACCCATCTACCTCATCTTCATCACCACCAATGGCCATCCAAAAGGCTTTTGCCACCTGTGAAGCAAACAGGGGAAATGCTATATAACCAGATTCACACTTACAGATGTTTTGAGTTCTAACTGCTTTTACCTGAAACGTACCTTTTCAGCGTGAACTTTTCTCTGCTCGTGTGGCAACGTGCAAGCTTTATCTGCAGGATTAAAGTCCAAGAAGACTAAATCACACTGATGATACAGAATATCAGGAACATAAATATTTAACCTTCATGCCAGCAGCAGAAAAATAACTTTCCATTTTTTATTTACCTTTCATTTCCTTTAATTTGGTAAAAAGGCGCTCAAAGTTATCCACATCTGCATCTCCGGTTGTGAGATTTGCAAGCTCCTGAATGTCTAAATCAGTCATTGCATCTGCAGGAATCAGTACAAAAAGTGCTTATGCTGGCAGAGCTTTATACAATTAGTTTGGGGTTAGAAATTATTTTTTACAAAATTACAAACTAACAGAAAATTGTTACATACCGACTGCCGAGTCCACCTGTGTGTCTGTGTGGTTATGACCCATCTGCCTGACCTCCTCATTGGCGCCCTCTGCTGGCAAGCTGGATGACTGACATAGAAAAAAAGCTTCAAAGTTTGATTTAAAAACCCATCTGATAATGAGTCCTTTTATCTAAACATGCAGGCTTTTTACATCTTTTGCATCAACCTTTGGTTTCTTTGTTAAACAGAAATATAATCATTCCATTTCAATATAAAGAACATAAATGAGACGCGTTACAAAATTACCGGTGGGTCCTGGCAGCTGCGTGGGTTGTTATGTCTGGAGGCCACCAAACTGCTCATTAGACCAAAGCCCTGATTGTGCCCTGTTACACAAAGATAATAAGCTATTAAATGCATCTAGAGCAAAGAGTCAGCTGTACAACAGGGTTTTTCAACTCACCATCCTTCATTTCCACACTGGACCACACATTGGCATTCAGAGCCTGAACAATTCTCTTTACCCCTGTGGATTCTGGGAAATCATCTGGAAAGAGCCAACAACAATAAAAGCACTAATAGGAGAAAAGATCTCCCAAAGACTGACAATGTAAACATGAATCACATCAGTGTGTTTAAGTGCGATTCTGCTGTGAAGTAAAAAAAAAAAAACCTTTAAAATCTAAGTGTTTTACCTAAACTGTGGGATGTTTACACTCCTGTTCACCACATTTTGGAAAAAAATACAAAATGATGGCATCAGATTTAGCCAAGAATCTGTTATTAGTACAAATGTCTTGTTAATAAGCAGATCTTACAATCAATGGGTAATTTACGCTACTACTTGTAAAGAGAGTACATTAAGATGAAAATTTGCAGAGAAATAAGTGTCATTTAATAAGCTCATTCTTTTCCTAATTTATTGGCAAGATAGGATTTTAGTTTTTTCATGTAAATATTTTAACATGTTTTAAATGAATCTATAAAACTAAAAAAAATGTTTTTTGTTCCTTATCACTTTTTCTTTATCCGTTTATTTTTTCTAGATGTTTTTAGCCAAACAAAAACTCTGATCAGGATCAGATGTTTTAAACTGAAATAATTGAAGAACGTTTCCTGCAAGACGGTGCAAATATCCCCTGATATAAGACAACATTATGTGTCTTCACATTCTGTAATGTAATTCCTGCCGAGTCGAAAACTCACCGTTTTCATCTGGTACTTCCTGTGGGTTGAGCTCCACCAGTTCAAATGCATGAGCCAGACACCACTGTTGTGCATCATGTCTAGTGATACCTAGAATACAAATCAGGATTTTTTTTTTTTTAATATAACAATACCATGCAAATCTTATCCAACATGGTCTGGCTATTGATAGAGACAATACTGATAACTAACCATTTTCACAGACTCTGTCACACACTAGTATGAGCACCTCTGGAGCTAGTTCTTTCACCACTGGAATCCACGGGTTTAGCTTTTCCAGCCCATCTTTCTAGACACCAAGCATAAGTCATAAAAGCTGAGTAGTAGCTAGATGAGATTTTCAAAATAAAGTAATTATGTAGTTACATACCACTTTACTATCAAAATAAGCGATGAAAGCCTGCGTAGACTGGGCAATCTCAAATGACATTTGAAAAATGCTAGGTACCACACATAGTCTGACATCTGCTGTGTAGTATTTGTTGTTGATAGTCCAAGGGTACCAGGATACCGTTTCCTCTTGCTTAGTCGGCTGGGGCAAAATATTTGTATTGAGAATTTCTGAGGCAAAAAAGACATTTGTTATCACACAAGAAAACCAGTTAACCGTTTCTAATAACTTTGGAAATTTAGATATAAACATCTCTCATTAACATGCAGGTAATTTAAATGTAATCCGCAGTGCTAAAATATGTTAGCTTTGTGTGTTTAACATTAGCTTTCCTGATAAATCGCGTAAAAACGTACGTTTGATCAGCTCTTTTTCTTTAAACTCGCCGTCACAGCTAGTGACAAGTACACATGGGAGAACAGTCTCTGTGTTTTCGCCGGTCGCTGACATCTTTATTAAATCTAAAGATGGATTTTCTTGCTGCTG
>JBAMIG010000010.1:16420258-16444281 GCA_037177335.1 Kiunga ballochi | reverse complement strand
ATATATATGCAAATATAAAGCATATGTATTATAAAACATTGCAAGAAGCAATAATACATCGATTGATCAGCTATTGTTGCATTTTCTAAGATTTTTACTTCCTTATTTTCTAGAATAGACACTTTATGCTGAAGTGAAAATTGATAATAGGATTCTATGTTTATAGATGCTTCAGGCCTCATCCTCAGACAAACTGTGACATAAAGGTCACTTGGTTTAGTGATGGCATCCCGCCCCTGTCACAGCAGATAAATTAACCTTTGCAAAGGTCGGCATTAGTTTTAGATGTATTTTCACACTCTTTTTTTTCCAATATGTTTTGTGGTAATCTGAACCTGACATGGGAAACGGAGGCCAAGCTGTCAGTCTGATAGCAGAGAGATGGAAGTGCTGGCTGCAGAGAGCAGAAAGCAGCAGATTGCAGCACATCAGCATTCTTCTAAAGAAGCAGGCGCCTGATTGCTGCGCTATGGGCTACTGGTTTACAGCTGTCTCAAGACAGAATCGGCTACCTGGTCCAGCATGCCAATAAGACAGCCGTAGCTTCCCCAACTGCTAACCACTGGCTCTCTGCCTGCTGCCGCCTCCTGCAACTCAGTCCAGCTCTTTTCTACTCCTTACTCGTGCCAGGGAATGAGCTTTTGCATTTTAGCAATTTTACAAAAGGTGGCACCTTTTCCCAACCCCATATGAAACAGATGTGTGCCTTTGAGGGGAGAATACTCCAGCACCTGGCTACTATTCGTGGTCTGTCAGAGAGCTCAGTGGTCTGAGGAGAATGACGAAAGAGGACATGAGGACACTAACAAATTAATCCAGAGGATCTCAAACTTTATCTGGTTTGAGTTGTAAATCATGAGTGTATTTATAACTGCAAAACCTGTTTCTTCTTTTTACCTTAAATCAAGACATTAAATCCATCTGTTATCTGTGGCGCTAATTCCAATGAAGGGTCGTGTAGCGGGAGCCTATCCCAGCCATCATTGGGTGAAAGGTTCCCCCTGGACAAGTCACCAGTCCATCACAGAGAGACAAACAACCAGTCACACAGACATTCACTCGAGAACCATTTAGAAAGACCAGTCCACTGTACCAGCGTGTCTCTTAATAGTGGGAGGAAGCCGGAGTATGTGGAGAGAACAGACTCTGCACAGAAAGACCACTGTCCGAGTCGGGGCTCGAACCAGTGACCTTTACGCTGAAAAGCTGCAGTACTAACCATCGTGTCACCATGCAGCCCAACATTAAACTGAATTTTTTTTACACTTTATGCCAAATTATTTGGTTAATTAAAGTGTTAACTTTAGGTGTTCTGGTAGTTTAATGACAGCTTTGGTTTGGATTACATAACATTTAGCAGATATAAAAAGTTTGTTTGCATTCTCTCAAAGTTCTTCATGAATTCAGAATTTCTGTAAACAATAAACAACTCATGCCTTTAATAATATTTCTAGAAAGTAACTTCTTAGGTCTGAAAGTTTGCATGAATCTGCTTGATGCTTGATGCAGCATAATATGACCAGAGACGTAATGAAACTGTCATGCTCCTTTACCTTTTGCAGCTCCCTCTCTGCTTCTTATTCTATTTAGTTTTAAGAAGCAAAGCCTGGAGTCTGTCACTGTGACTAAGAAATGTCACTTACATTGTCATGACTTTATTTAAGAACTCTAATTATACAAAATCCTGTTTAAGGTTAAACATCAGAGAAAACTGACTGTGTCTGGATGTCACTTCCCTCCCATTCCCGAAGACGACAAGAGGACAGGTTTCACCGCCTCATTTCTCAGCTAGCGCCTGATCTCTTACCAGATTTGGCACAGGAACAATTTTATTTTCATAATGATGAAAATATATTAATTACAAGACATTTCTCCATTTTCCCAGTGTTAAAACCAAGCTTACTTTCTCTGGCAGTCCAGCACAAAGTTGTGTCTCTTCATCCCAGAAAGGACTCTTTTAAGACAGGTTAGTGCTGCAAAAACAAGACATTTTACTGTGCATCACATTTGCAATGTTTTAAGTAGATATCTTTGGTTGAAGATTTTCACATATTGCTGATTTGTGATTATTAAACATCTGAGTAAAAATGAACAAAACCTCTGCTTTTAAAACGTCAATCTTTAACAGAATTTCTTCAGGAAGTCAGGAGACAAACGTCCAGCAGCTTCATCCGTCCACTCACTTTTCTCTTCTCTGTTTAGCTTTTTCATTACTTCCCTAATAGTTTTTCCTTTTGTTGTATTTAGTCTGTATTTAGACAACTACTGCATGCTTTCCAGTCATTCATGGTTGAATCTATCTAATCATTTTGGCCTGAAAGGATCAAATTCCAGGTGTGATGAGCAACTAAAATGGCAGACAAATTCCCCATCCCCCTATGTGAGAAAAGTGGATGAAGACACACCTCTTTGGGCCACTGAGACGCCGCTTCCATTCACAACCCCCAAGAGTATGGCCCAACATGAAACACTGCAGGGTACCAGCAGACTCTGCCCAAAAAATACCCAGGTATACACATGATAAGAGATAGATTTAAAAAGACAATCATTAAGATAAAAGTGATTAATTGAGCTCTTTTCACTTGTTTCTGTGTGTCCTGTAGGGTTTACCTGTGGAAGCTCCTGTAAACACTACCAAATTTTCCTTTACTATTATGAATGGAGAGATTGAACCAATGGCAACAGATTTCTGTCTTTTCAAGCAGAATTTTAGTTTTTGCTGGAGCAGTGTGGTTGATGTGCTGGAGGCGCTTCAGGAGCTGCTCAGGAACTTTGCAGTCCCTGTAGCTAAAGTGAAAGGAGACCGGCTTGTGGAGTTGAGTCGTGGTTGGGTTAATGGTTGGAGAAAGGCTTCAGTCAATACCCTCGTCTCAGTGCTTAAAAATCAGGAGGAAGTTTTAAGTGTGGTCTCAAGCCCAGGTCAGCGTTACAAAGGAGAGGCTGGCATCGAAGCAGCTGCCATCTGCATCCAATCCTGCTGGAGGCGCTACCTGGCCAGGACAGCTTACCTGTGTCACTTGAGGCGCAAATGGGCAGCCAACATGATCAGCATCTCATGGTTATTGCGTGCTCAGATGCATCACACCAGGAAGGCTTTACAGGCCCGGCGTAATAATCAGCTGGAAAAAAGTCGCTGCAGAGCACAGGTGATGTCATGTGTTAGATACACATCCTTCTTTTTCTTTTCTAATGATAAACATTTCTCTTTTTCTTTTGTTTCCTTTTATTTTACAATTTATGCAAACTATGCACAGATTAATTTCACTTTTGGCAATGTGACGCATTTCTTTTAGACGAAATCCTGTGCTGAAACTGGCATATTAAATTAAATTCTTCAGAAGAACAAACTAAAATGCAAATGATAAAACTTGGTGTTTTAAAATTGCTGCCTCAGAAGATAATTATAAAACAAAAAGAAGCACAGTTCAGATAAAATGCTGCTGAAAAGGATATAAATATTTGAGATAAACAGGCACACCCAGTTAAATAATGTTTCATAATTTTATACTTTTATTTTTGCTTTTTGGATGAAATATTATTTGAGCTTCTCTTTTCATGGCCTAATATTACAGAATATAACAGATAAAACTGTTTATAATTTCTTTAGGAGATGACAGCACAATTGAGCTGGAAGTGTTTTGTCTTGTAATTTTATTCCCATTGTGGTCGAGTCTGTGCTGTCATCTGGCCTGAACATCTTTTATAGCACTGACATCATATTAATTAGTGACTACAAGTTCATTGAGTTTTAACATGGTTATGTGTGTAAACATGCACCGAATGAATGTTCTCGCTCTCAACATTCAGACCCTGTTAATTAAGTCTGCTAATCTTCCCCTGGCAGTAGCATCATGTACCTTGCAGATTGAATTAATTGTGAGAAGATGTTTCTAAGGTAAACGCTTAATTTAATTATGGTGGTATTTTATGCTTGGTTTGCTTCTGTGAGCCTTCAGAGACGTTGGCTTGGTGTGTTTTATATGCTGTGATGTGATGATTTGTGCCTGTGTGTATATGTGGATGTGCCCAGTCTCCTCTCTGATCACTCCTTTTTCTCCGTCCCCAGTATCTGGCAACCAACTGGAAACGCATCCAGTCGTCCAAGAGGACCATTATCCACATCCCTTCATTAGGTAGCTTTCATTCCCTGCAGCACACACTCACATACGCACACACACACATTTGATCTAGAGGCAGTCATCCCCGGTCTCACCACTCCACTGCCCCACTCTGTGGCCCTGTGCAGACACTGTCTGTTTCAAATGAGTCTCTGCAGGAAAGCACTCACAGGATGATGACAGTCCCTTTGCCAGGGAAATTTAGTTTCAATTGCCATTTAATTTGCAGATTAAGCAAATGAAAAACCATTATGTTAAATATTTACAAGCGGCACAAAGGCTTTATTTTATTGCTGCACAAAAACAAGCAAAAAAAAAAGGGAAAATGATGCTGTCTTTTTGTTTTTTAGCTTAAAGTAAACTTCAAACACGGATCAGTTTTTGTTCTAATTTTCCACTGCACTCACATTTAGACTGTAATCAGGCATGTGCGTTGTAAATCATTGAGCGATTGTCTGAAATTATTAAGCCTAATTACTAGCAGATGGAATGCTTTATTTGCACTTGGGGTGGCTACAGAGAGTGCTGTGTGAGCAAGGATAATTAGAAAGTTGAACCCCATTGTTGTTAATTAGCATGAATCCAATCATTTAATTACCTTGATTCAGCTGAGGATTCTCTCTCAGGCAGATATGTAGACATACATAGCCTGAAATCCTGGTGGTATCACAGGATGTAGTTCAGTAGTGGCTGGACATGGAACAACAGGACTTCCAGCACACAAGAGACTCTGCACCTACTGGTTATTAAGCAGAATTAATCATTGAACAGCTGTACAGTGTGATCAGGCTTAACTCCCAACCAGTCACATGCACATCTTAAGGTGTACACAGGTGTAGATTTGATCATTTTAAAACAGATTTGAAGTTAGTGTGACCTCTTTCCGACAGGGTACTCTCCGAGCCAGCGACTGAACTTGAGGAGATTTAACATCCTTCAGAACATTCAGATAAGCAGGCTGTTTGACGTTAGAGGTAGAGCCTTTCATATGTTTCTGTTGTGGCTTCACTAAATATGCACATTTTACAGGTCTCTGTTTTGATTCCAGATAAGAATGTAGAGGTGATCTATGTATGCCCTCAGCATCTGGGCGAGGACATCGTGGACTATTACACCAGCCTCCTCAGGTGTTATGGAGCCGACACCAGGACTCAGGCCTCGTTCTGCAGAAAACGCTTCATCATCCTCACACCTGAGGCTGTGGATTATTTCCCGGTGAAGTTGATTATGTTCACTCATTTCTTTGAAAACCTGATATTTTAAGAACGAACATAATTGTGTTTGTTTACAGAGGATCAGAATTTGATGTTGTAGAGATGTGTTTACTGTCATAGTGACAGTTTGTAGTTTGTGAAACATCCTCTAGAGGGTGCTATAGCAGGTTTTTCCAGACAGCAACACAGCATTGTCAGTCCCCTTACTGCTTTAGACACTTAACTTTTATGTTATTTTAAAGCAAACAAATTACACCTGTGTTAAGTTGTACTTAAACACGTTTGTATCTGAAATATGTTCCCCAAACATGATTTAAAAAGCCAGCTTAAAAAGTATTTAATTGATCTAAAAGCAACATCGCTCTGATTGCTGTGTTTACCTCAAAACAACAGAATCATAAAATGGCTTAATTGTATTTTTTAAGCTGTTCTCTCAATCGCTTTATATCTTTTTGTGGTAGATTGAATGTGAAAGATGACATGGTCTTTTTCTATCTTTTTATTGATTTTCCTGCTGTTATGTTGTTAAACTGTGCCAGATATGTTGCTGAGATGAATCACTGCTACCCGTGGCTGGCAGCGCATTCTGCCAGTGACAGAAGGGATAATTCCTTGTGGATCAAATAAATACAGATGTGAAGTAATTAGTTGTATTCCCAAGGAGCTCGTTGGTAGCACACATTAAAGAAGTGAAAGATAGGCGAGGCTTCCCACCGGCAGCTTTTATCAATTCAACCTGCTAGAATACAGAAGAGGTCAAAACCCTGCAGGCTATTTCAATAATAGAACTGTTGTGTGTACACAGTGCTAAATCAGGTGAAGAAACAACCCTTGGAAGACACACGGAGAAAGCTTACCTCCAGCCCTCCCCATCCCTATTTTCTTTCAGACCCACAACTTGTGTCTGTCTACACTGCTGAAGTACAGTCCACGCACTCTGAAGCGAATCAGGAACCTGATCCAGGGAAAGCATGCCTACATAGTGGGTGGAGTGGCCCACATAGATGACCTGGCAGTGGCTGATGAGTTGGATGTGCCAATCTTAGGTCCAGATCCAGCTGTTTTTAAACTCTACAGCAGTAAATCTGAAGGCAGGAGGATTTTTGCTGATGCAAAGGTCGATGCACCGCCTGGTCAGGGAGATGTCTGCTCACTACCTCAGGTCAGACATCAAAAACCACCATAACATGCTATGAGACAAAATGCCCAATAACACAGATGAGGTCATTTTCTATCTTCACTTTTTATTTTGATTGCATTGTTTAGTTTGTAACAGTTCTTCTCTGGTTTTAGCTTCATGAAACGCTGGCAGAGCTTCTGACTCAGAACATCACTGTGCAGCGCTGGCTGTTCAGAATAAACTCGGATCACAGTGGCCGCGGTAAGGCATACTGTGATACCTGCCATCTTAACAGCTATGGCTGGGCCCTGCAGCAGTATCATCATTACGGTCCTGATCTATGGAACACCAAAAGGATTCAGGTAAAAATGTTTCCTTGAGATTTGCATCCGTTTCTCCTTGAAACAAAAAGCTGAGCTACTTAAACCCCATATAGGTTTATGTGATGCTTTTTTATAAAACATTTATGTTGAAAAAATATCTTTGTTTGTTTTTTACGCTGTTCTCTCAGCTTCTTTGCAGATTCTCTGTCATGTTTCCCAGTGATTTCAGACACGGAAAACACAGTTTTCCCTAATTGTCTTTAGCATGTTGAGATCAATTTCATACTCATACCAATAAAAACAGTCTAATTACATTTAATCAATTCTTAAAAGAGAACATTTAGATAAAATATTAAAATTGACACGGTATTTTTTTATTCCAAGTTGTCTTTTTATGGCATTTAAAACAGGAACAGAAAAAAATGGATTTATTTCCATTAAGAAACAAACTAAGGTGTTAGAAAAGGTCTTTTAAATATGCAGCTCCCATTTCTGGATTTGTAAAGTCGTGGAGCCTTTTTTTTCTTCTGTCCAAAAACAGTTTTTATCACTTATTGAGGCACACACACAATTGGTTTATTGAGGGAAACAGCAGCATGCCCAGTGATAGAGATGCTGTATCTCATCTGTCAATAAGTAATAAAAGTATGTATAAATGGTCTATAAAGAATTTCATATGTCTGTAAAATAATTACGGTGCATGTTGATGCATACATTTTCAGACGATTTTATTTGTCTGGAGAGAACATAGAAATAAATTAAACTAAGCCTTTTATTTCTCTTTAGGTGTAAAATTTAATAATTGTGAGGTGGTAAAACACTTAACATAATTGTCATTTATGTTTCATAAAAAAAATTCCCTTGAAATAAAAATTCTGGTTTAATGTCAAACCTATTCAAAAGAAATAAAACACACCTAATCAGTGCTAAAGCATTAATTTACTGCAGATGCAATCTGCACAGAACTTCTGAGCCTCTGGCTCTTATTTCTCATATACCTACAAAGTAGCCTTTGATTTTCTGTCATGTGTTAATTACCGTATTTTGCCATTTAACTGGGAGCTTTGTGTAAACTAATTACAGGCTAATGATTGTGGGCTTAGAGCACAATGATTTTACTTTTTATTCCATTTGAAAGAACAGCAGTCATCTCGAGCTTCTTACGGCTCACTCTGTTTCATTCCTATTAGCTTGTTCTTTGATTCATAGCATATCCATGGTGCCGGGCTGTAATTGTTGTGGCTTTGGCGCTGTTAATTATGGCAGAGAGTGGCTGAGCCGCAGCCAAGGTCTATAATGGCGGCTGAGGCTGCACAGAAAAGTAAATGGGGTTTCTTTCACCAGCTGGGGTCCCATGGAGAGGGAAGAGTGCCGAGGCCCCCAGTGTGGGCCGACAGCCTCCGGGCTTTTGGGCCATATGGACACAACACTTCAACTGGCCTTTATTCTACACCTTGCTCTTTTAATCAAAGCAAAGCCCACATCCTGTGCTCTTCATTGCATGATTTTCTATTACAACTTTGTTTTCTCCCAAAATGTATTGAATCTTTTTGTTGCCATGCTGTTTGCTGAAGACGACAATCTGGCTCTTTACAGATTACAGAGCAGAATTTATTCATATTGTATATAATTGTAGCTTCTTGTTAGTTTTGTCCACACAGCAGAATTGGATATCTATGTTTAGGCTTAACTCAGTCTGTTTATTTGAAGGTTTAACATCCATGTTTTAGGTTACTGAAGAAAATGTCATTCTTGTGGTGGTGGAGGAAAAATAAAAGGGAATCAGATGTATCCTCACACCTACAACTGTTTGCAAATGTTTAAAGTGATGGGTTATTTAACTCCTAAAAAATTATTTCAATTTGATTAATAATTAACCAACATATATCATCACAGGAGGCATTTTAATATTAATCCATAATTTAACAGTTCTTCACTAAGGTGACTGTTTACCAATAAATTAGAAATATAGGATGATTAAAATGAGCATCATATCAGTTCAGTGGAATAACCCGAGTCTTTAATGATCATAAAAGTTAAAGGGGATCGGAGAATTTAATTGCCTCACTGTGAGGACATATTTTTTAATTATTGCCTGTCCTGAAGGGTTCAGTATGAAAACGGATGATTCACAAAAAAACCATGTGGTCTTTCCAAATAATACCAACAATTACAGCCCCTCTGGCTATGCAAAAGCAGGCCTACAAGGATACAACAAGGAGGTGGAGGAGGCATTGCATCCACATTAATAGAAGCTTCCACAAAGCTCGGGGAAAACGTGTGTTTCTCTAAATATGGTGAGGCCCACAGCTTCCAGCACAATGTTTCACCCTAAAGAAAGCCCCCAGGCCTCTTTTAGCATTTACACAGAGAGAGGTTAAAGACATGTAGATCTGCAACCATGCAATGCCTGAAGGGGGCCATACACACACTTAAGCGCTCACACAGCTTGCATATGGATCATTAGGCACAAGAGGGTAAAAATTACACCTAATAGCTTCAACAGATGGAGTGCTTCTTTTTGTCATGCTGTGTACAAACAGATCTTGAGCAACACCTTATTTAGGTTAGGTTTGTCAACGAAATGGGTCATTTGATAATCACTATGACTGAAGAGGTAGAGGGACATTTCATACAGATGTTTAGGGTCTAAATATTGTGCAGTCTGCGCTTGGATGGAAGACTTTAAATATAGTGATTTCCCTTAATAGTGTTGGAAGATTTTCTGTGGCCAGTGATTTCTTCTTTCTCAGTAGAAGTAACAGAGTTAACTTTGCAGCATTGTTTGTTTTTTTGCTGTAATTTCAGTCAGCCCCCCACAGTGAGAAGGTACATGCTTAACATGGAATTTATTGTGAGCTGTATTACTGAAGCTTTAGTGGGACAGCATTTCATGAAATAAATGTTCACGCAAAACAGCTGAGCAGCCAGGTTTTATGTTCTTATTTCCTAAGACTGTTGTTTCTTAATGTTATTTTATACAGTGGATACATAAAATAGCAAAAGAGGCAGGGAACATCTTTTTTATTTATGACCAGACTGCCCAGCTTTATGTGAATGCTAAACAAATACTGAATCCTATCACCGGGTTCTGTTCGCAGTTTAAGTCCAAATAATTTATTGCAGAATACCTCTTGGTTTTTTTCCCGCCCTGCTGTTTCTCTGAGCTGCACAGGCAAAGTCCTGGGGTGAGCTTGCTCTTCCATTGAGAATGACAACCGTTTCTTTACACTTTTTGCCGCTCCATTGTGTGCTTTATGGTTTGTATAGGGGGAATCACTGTGTAGCATTTGACCTCTTACAGTACTTGAATATGATGATGGCTGTTTCATGACTGGAATATTAACAGCATAATCTCTGGTCCCATGTCTACTGAAGCCAGACGGCATACACTCAAAACAAAGTAACGCTCTATAGTACAAAGATATTAGCTCCAGTCACAAGTTATTCATCTTTAAAGCAGGTTTCACATATTTTATGGACACTTTACAGTTCTGTGTAATATTGGAACACATTATTATGTACAATAGTGTATTTAAAAGATTTATGCAGTTTATTTAAAAAATCTTGTTGCTAGTTGAAGTTTTACATATGATAAAAATGACAGTAAGATATTTACTTTAAGACAAAAAGGATGCTTTAAGTTTCTGATCTGTTCTAGTGACACTAAAAACTTGACAGCATAATTACGTAGTGAAATCATTATGGCATTTCGTATTTACAGAAACAAGAGTGATATTGATCCCAGTGAAGCCCTGATTGATCCCCAGATAGATGGGGTTACCTTAGGTATTCATCAGCTGCCCAGCGGACAATGTTGTTATTGAGGGCAGGTGCTCTGAGGCTGTGAGTTAAAGCTATTAGACTCCTGAGGCCTTCTGATAATAGGCTGTCACTCACAGATAGACCCTCACGCAATATCAATCAGGCACTCACACAGAAATTGAAGCAGCCACCAAGGTCTCAAGGATAACAAGCAGTCACCAGAGTCATCCGGATAACACGGAGGGCTCCACTAATGAAGTGGACATCTAAAAAGAACAAAATGATGTAACTGATGCCTGTTATATCAGTCAATAGAAAGAATTGCATAATGCTTCTGTATGCATTTCCAGTTTTATTTCTGCCATTTTCTCTACATTTCTTTTTGCAGGAGCCTATACTGCTCAGATATCTAGATGAAATCCCAGAATGGCTGGCCCATTATGCCCAACCTGTTAAAACCTCCTGCTATCCCAGTTGGGCCTGCTTCCTGAAGACCTTCCTCAGGCAAGGTCAGACACCTATTGTCAAGCCCTGAATGCTATTCACCTGCAACTACAGCTTTATAGAATATGTATTTCCTGTGTCCTTCTTATTTCCCAGATGTTGCCTTTTGAAAGCTGACAAATTAAATAATTTTCATGTCACTTTCAGTGGTTGTTAACCAGAGCCTGCTGTGGTTCGGGTGCTGTACCAAGGGTGGCGTTTTATACTGTAGCCTTTTTTCTGCTCTCACTGTGTTAAGGTGGTGTAGTGGAGGCAAGACCCCCTTCAGAGAGCATCACCTATGTGACAGTTGATATGCTTCTGGAGCCTGGAGGTGAGGTGACCATGCTGTCCTGTGGAGACCAGCTTCATGGTTCCTGTCAGCTGGAAGCCATAGGCACCACAGTTCCTCAGACCTCTGTGCACCCAGAGACCCTGCACTCTGTCTGCATGTGTGTGGGTCAGGCTTGTCTGAAGCGCCTTATCATAGGTCATGTCTCTGTGGATCTGGCTACCTTTTTGGACCACAGCACCATGGAGCAGAAGGTATGACACGGTGTGGGAAATGAAGGCCTTCATAGGGTGTTATAATAAATGTGACCTGATCTGTTGCAACATGTGTTGTAAAGCTATGTTTTTCACAAAGATCCATTTCTGGGCTGGGATCTACGTGAACAGATTCAACATTGCTATATATAAAATGCTCCCTGGGGATATTGAAAACAAAACAAGGTAAATTGTGGACACGGGACTGAATGTGTCACAAGGCCATCTAATAAAGTGTCAGGTCTTATTGTGTCAATACACTGATTCCAGCATTTAAAGCGTGCCCTTTAACCTTCCAATACAGAGAAATTCAGAAGCATCTTTCATGCGATAGGTCATTGTAAAGCGATGTGGCAGGGTTACTCTGTTAGTGTTTAACCCTGAGCGGGCTACCTGCCAGCATCTGCTCAAATGTATTACGCTCTTATAGGAAGATAACAAGGAAGCCATATCTCATTTGTCAGGATTAAGATTTACAAAAAGCCTCTTGATTTATGATTGTTGAAATGGACTGGTTTATGATGGTTTAACCTCTGCTCCCAACATGTGGCTGCATTGACTGTCTATTGATCCAGAGCAGTAAAATGAAATGCTTTGTTTAGAAAGTAGTCTATGAAGTACCATAATACACTGGAGCAGCTTCACATGTTTACTAAATTCATTCAAAGCCAGGAGAGAAATTATAATGTCTTTAAAAAAAATCTAAATATCCTCACATCTATTGCAATCTGCTTACTAATGCCTTTCTACCCATAACAACAAACATATGTCCTACATGGTCTTTTTGCTACAATACTAAAGGAATGGTTTTATATTTGAGGTAATAATACAAAGCCTGTATTAAGAAATGGATGGATGGGTATTACCTGAGGGCTTGGTTGCCACTAGAGGGTAGTATCTTCTATTGCAGCCAGAACACATTGTACGCAAAGCAGTGTTGTGTTTTTCTGTTTTGTTTTCTTATGAAAATAAACTCTTGCTTCTTTTTATATCCAAATGAATATTTATGAAAACTAGTTTCTATCTCATTCATTGAAGGGGAAAAAGAAAAGTTTGATATTTTATATTTTGATGAAAAAAAACTAACTTAATTATCCTTTTGTTGTCAAAAATGTAGATTTCCAAAGCAGAAATTTTATCTTCTAAAGACGGTGTAGGAGTGTAGCTGCCAGATTTATTTAATAGTGAAACTGAAGCAACAACATCCTTAAAATTAATTTTCATGTCCAATGTTCACCTAAAACTGAAAAGGATTCACTGTCAGCATAAATAAGAATAGACTATAAAGCAGCGTGTGGAGACAGGAATGTTAATGACTCATTTTTAACCATCTCCTCACACACACACACACACACACACACATAAAGCTGAGACAAGGGAGCACACACACACACATAAAACTGAGAGCCACACAGCAAACCTGTCTGGATTTAAACATCAATTTAGATTCAAACCTGTTGCTAAAAGCTGGCTACTTTATTTGATGGGAAGAAGTGGGTCACATATGTTTGCCCTTGCAGTCTCTCCTCACATTGTGGAATGACGGGGCCCCAGCTGCCGCATCAGGCTTTTTAATGAAAATGCAAGGCAATAGAAAACAGGTACAATCCAGGCTTACATTTCCCACGGCTTTGTTAAGAGCGACAATGGGACATGGGAGTTTTAAGGAGTTGAAAGAGGGACTCAGACTGTGTCCATCACTCAGGTCCAGGTATCAACCTGATACATACTGAGTTGCATTTCACCTGCAACAGTTACTGTAATTTTATAGTGAATGTCGCTGACTGCAGTTTATTCTACTGAGCTCAACATGGATGTAAAATGCACACATAGGACTGATATTTACTTTTTACAACATTTAATGGATATATATATATATATTGTATAATACTATTATTGTAAAATATATTCAGTTTTTAAATGTGTTGAAATATCTGTATAAACCTGAAACTTATAAATTGTTGCTTAAATATGTTTGGATGATTATTTATGGATGATGACAACACTCTTCTTTATCACATAAAGATTACCTCTAGTGTTTCTAATATCACCACATTAATAGTTTTAATCATAAGTTATTTTATTTAGTGTTTTATTATAACATTTGTTCAGCTTTAGCGTGTTCTTGTTTAAAAGCTGTTTATATGAAACTATCTGCATCAATAGATAATCTAAACAGTAAAAAATAAGCAAACAAAATTTACAAGTTATAATAGTCAAATTCTTATTTTACAATTTACAATTTTACAACTAAATATATATTTTATTTTTCAAATGAAGAACTTTAAAAGTTTTACCCATTTAATTGAGTGCATGTAATTTTAGAGTTTAATATATCATTTCTTTAAAGATGTTTTTCACCATTTTCTGGCTTTTTTTTAATAAAAAGAGTTTTTGAAAACTCAGAATTTTTTGGAAAAGGAAACTGCATTGATGGTTTAATCAGTTATAAAAATTGCAAACTGTCAACTGAGGTTTATCTCTGTGTTTCACAAGATGTTTGAATTTAACATGAGGCCAATTAAAGCCTTTTACATCTGTATGTTTAGATGTCTGCGTCCTGGTGGAGATAAAGTGCTCAGGTTGCAGAGACTGTGGACTCGGACAGGCAGTAATTTGCATGCGGTGGCAGGAGTGTTTACTTTGACAAATAGGAACAGCTAAAGGAGGCAGCCGGCTGCCACTTGGTTATTAACAACTCCTTCACTCGTGATTTATTTGCCACTTTTGAAGAAAGGGCATAGCTATTAGGTTATTATCGACAAAATTAGCCCTGTTTAAGCAGAAGGCTACGTCTAGATCTGACCTCTTAATATACTTATAATGATGCCATTTACCATACATATCTGAAGTTCTCATCAGATCTGAGCAGAGGAAAGTAGCCCTGGGCCGGCTGCATTCAAACACAGAGAAGGATCTGCTTTGTGCATATGTTCCTTCATACCTGAGTTACTTCTGTCCCACATGCTTTCCTTTAGTCTGCCGCTGTGAAGAGCAAAAGGTTCTGACCCGTCCTTTTATGAGGCTCGATGTAGCCCTTTTTGTGATGAAACACCTGTATCTGTTTTCCTCTGGTTTCACACACAGTTCATGTTGTGTTTGCAGGTGTGGGCTGTTGGTTTGAACATTGCCTACAGTGACCAGCTGGCCATGACCCAGATGCTCCTGATGATAACTGGAGGAATGCTGAACTGGCATTCGGGCTGTTTAGAAGTGCCTTTACCAGTCACAGAGAAAGTTTGGGAACACCAGACTCCATCCAAAGTGTGTTTTTTATTGTTTTTCTTCCAAAAAATAAGAACAGTAACAATTTATTGTTTTAATTGTGTATCTTTATGTCTTTCCAGCTTAAAGTTTTGCAGCTTTCTTTTTTATCTGCAACCAGAAAGAAAGTACCCACTTCTAAATACGTCTGATCACTACAGTAATCACAAAGATATATTAACATTTCCCTCTTCATTATTAGTAAATAAAACTAAATCCTGTAATTATGCATTAAACTCAATTGATGTTTAGGTTCTAAGTTCATTATCATTTTGATAGATGAGCCTAAATAATCAACACATTAATAATTCATATCATTTTCATTATGCATGTGTATGCATGCTTGAACACCTCATCAACCTGATGCCAGGCTTTAAACAATAGACTTCTTTTATCAGCAGTGTGCCTGAGTTTATGCTTGTTAAACTGCGACTAGTATCATTTTATCAAGCATTCATTTCGCTCGCGGCCTGTTGCTTCTCTACGGCAGTTGTGCCACTGCAGTGGTTAATGGCTTCAGCAGTGGCCATCATTAGGGACCTGCATATTACAAACACAATTAAATCCCTGCTGGACACTTTTATTGTTGTGAAAGGGCCTTGTATTTGACAAGAGCAAACACACATACTTCACAGCGAGTTATGGGCTACTTCCTGAGATCACTGTGGCTTAGGCTTGCTCTTTTTCTCTCCCAAAGGTGGCAAACAACAGCAACATTTTATCCTCTTAAGCCCAGACACTTTTAAGTAATCAACCTCTCTAAAGTTACTTATGATCAAAATTCCTCCGTTGTAGTTCTATGTTGTGCGTTTAATAGTTAAGTAGACTGTAGAAATTTGCAGTCTCCATACTGCATTTAGGCTACTTTCATTCAGTTAAACTCCTCTTATGTTTTTGCATGTCCTCTCAGCATTAACTCTTCCACACCACAGTGAAGTGAGGGAGGCTGGTTTCACATGTGCTCCATCCTCATCCTCATAATTACAAAAATACTAACTCAACAGTGACCCAAATGCTGTGCTTGAAGTTTAGTCATTTCTACTCTGAATATTCCAGAGAGCAAGATTCTTTGTCTTGGTTTTGATGAACAGAAAGTCTAAAACCAGCAAAGTTCATTTAGATCCAGTTTCTTACTGGTGTTTCTCTTTTTAACAGCCTGCTGTGGTTAAAAGCTATGCAGTCATTGGGAGCCACTTGTTTCATTCCAACCTTTTCATGCTGTACCACAAAATGTTCTTCAAGATGTGCAAGAATCATGGTATTGGATTTAACATGAAGGTAAAAGTTAAATTATTTGCAGATTACTTTCTCATCACTGATTCACTTTAGCGCCAATTCACAGTTTTGTTTTAGATTGTTCTCATTTTATGATAAACACATGTATTATTAGGACCTGCCTTAGCTCAGGTTTGTGCTTATTGTTACTGCTAAAGGAGGAAGAAGGTGTGCTGAAAGTTACACTGTCTGTTTCCCTTTGTTACTCACTTATCAGAAGCGGGAAGGCACCGTTTTTGCCCTTTTTGACATGACTGAGCGATGCAGCATCGGCATGATGTGAGTGCTTATTGTTTTATTGAATTTATATGTTGCAGAAAAAAGGAATAAATAGATGAGTTCTCTTTTTCTGCATCACAATCTGTTCTTCATTTATGATATTCATGCATTTTTAATTCAAACATACAAAAATCACACCTTCCCCTAGTCTCTCAAACTTATTGACATGAAATAATTACAAAAGTAGAAAATAATAAACAGATTAAATAAACAAATAACTAACATGGGTTATTTATTGGGGCACCTAATAAGT
Organism: Kiunga ballochi; assembly: GCA_037177335.1. Classification (NCBI taxonomy): domain Eukaryota; kingdom Metazoa; phylum Chordata; class Actinopteri; order Atheriniformes; family Pseudomugilidae; genus Kiunga; species Kiunga ballochi. The sequence continues at coordinate 16,427,641 of JBAMIG010000010.1, read as the reverse complement.
TAGAGATATCAGTGAACAATGTTTTAGAAACGACCAATCATTTTTAGATGTATTTCTATATTAAAAAAAACTTTAACAACATTATAATAAAAAGAAAAATGTTTTTGAATGGATTTGAACTGGTTACATTTTTATTGGTGGCAAAAACCTCCCAAAGCCATTAGTTACAGGTCAGATGAGCACATCTTTTAGGTTGGTCCTCATGTCTGAACCACTCCAGCTCTGCTTTATCTGAATTATTTCTGTAATACTTTGATGGGTTCAGGTTGGTTGACCTGCTTCACCTTGTTTCTATAAACATGAATCTGAGAACTGCCATGACCTTATTGTGCATGATTTTTTTTCCCTTTTGTGAGAAAGCACATGTAAAATGTTTCACTCTAAAATTCTGTTTCACTGTTTATAGTCTGGCTTTACCTTGTTGATGTCGTTTACTTCTGATTTGAATCTCTGCTGTGTAAAACATTTTAATGAATTGTATGGTACACATAAAAGCTCTTTGTATTTGTTCATATCTAAAGTGTGTAGTTCATTTTATCCTTGAATTGATTTACTTTGGCGGCAAATATAATAATATTTAATTTTAATGTTTTTAAGGAGGAAGTTTGGTGCAAACATGTATTTTATTAGACTTTTCACCATTCAAACAAAATAGTGCAAAAACAACTAAGTCGATAAAAAGACGATACTTTGCAGGATTAAGAGGCCACCTGTGGCTTTGTAAATGTTAGAAACTCTACAAAGTTGTTAAGCGGAGGGTTATTTAACATATTCATCACAGAAATCCTTTAGATACACTGTGGTGGAGCAGTTAATTCAAGCTGTGTTCATCCCTCCATAGACTGAAGACGTTAGTTGCTGAAAGTTTCATTTAGCCACCATCAGATACACAAGTTGATTGTTTCTTAGCTGGCATCATGGGAATCATTAGTAAACTCGTTTGTTTGGGATGTCATTAATAGAACAGTCTCAGAAGATCTCCAGGGAGCTCTAGTGACCTTTGCCCAGAATCTGTCCATCATCCATCAAGAAATATCATCCACAAAGATGCAAGGAGAAAGCAATTTCAAGGTACCATGTTAACAGCTTAATGATTTCTCATCTGTTTCATGAAACTTGCTTATTCTGTGAGCCTGTTGTCAGGTGGGATGTGTGTGTTAAAGAAAAGGTAATCAGCTATTATTCATTAAGTCAACAGCACAAGTGATGTAAGTGTTTGGAAATTAAGCCTTATTTTAACATTAATTATGTGTTGCATCTTTTAATTTTGTCTCGTTTGCAGGAATTGGTGAAGAACATAGACAATGTGCTGCAGATGACTGCTCAGAATAAGAGGCAATAGGAGGATAAACCTGGTGCTTAGATGGTCACCGTGCTCTGCTATTACCAATACACAGTAGTCATTTTAAATAATATTATTGATACAAGCTGGTAGATTCATGTTAACTAAATAAAAATAAAAACATGCTGAATTTACGATTGAATTTTCCATAAAAAATATTTTGTCATGTGTCAAAATGATTTGTTTTATTCATGCAATGAAACAGATAATTAACTTTGAAACATTTGTGTAATGGATGCTGTACTTGCAGTGACCCAAATAATAATTAGTTTTACTTTATCAGTTCCAATTGGAAAATTCAGCTCTGTGTTTGACCCATCTATAATGTACTGCAGAGCAGTGGCTGCCATGTTTCTGTGCCCGGGGAACAGTTAGGAAGGCTTATAGACCTTGCTCAAGGGCCCACGGTGCTTCGTCTCTCAGGATCCGAGAGCTCAGAGAGTTCAGTTTTAATCCAAATCAGCATGAAATAAATTACTTCCTTGAACAAATGGGTGCATGATATTTCATAAAGACGTTTTGGATTCTGACCGTGGGTTTTTTCTTTAACGACACCTGTAAATAAACAATAAGAAAGCTAAAAAATGTTCTTGCTTTTTTTGAGCTCCGCAGAGAATTGTTTGTCATTTTCTTGGGTTCTTTGCAATGCCTCCTTTTGAATGGTCAAAATATTTGGTTTGTATGTTAAAGAATATTTTATAACAGAGTTTTTCCACAAGGCCAAATAACTTTTAACTGAAAATTGGGGCCTTATGGTGGGAAATTGGTTAAGATGGTGTTGAAGATTAAAAGAGGAGCCTTGGATGGATTTTCACAGTTTATGTACTCAAAATCCCAGCACCTGGACTTAACTTTATTACATGGAATTATTCTTCATAATCAAATTTAACTTTTTATAATTATAAATTTTTATGAGTAGGCTACATATATTCAGGGATAGGGACAAACAGATAGAATTTATTAATATATATGTATTTATTTGTGTGCATTCAGACACACCACAATCTATATGAAAACATATGTTAATTCAGTAGATGTAATTTCTCTTGGTTTAAAAGAAAAATGTTGATTGTTGTGATTTACATACATATTTTGCAGTTTATGTGCAGAACATTATATGAGGGTTCAGTTGGCTGTTAGTTTTATGTCTGCCAAAAAACACTGAATCTTGAATATTTTTGACAAATGCTGTTTGTTTTTAGTAAATTCAGTTCTTTATATATGTGGCAAATAGTTTTTGTAAATGAACCAGGACAAACACAAGTTATTGGTGATTAAATATTGTTGTAGTGGATAAACGCGGGTAAACCAGACGGAAACTGCAGCTCAACGTTAAAATGATTAGTTGTATCAGTCACAACACAATTTGTAGGAATGGAGTCTTTAGTATTGTTAGATAGGAACTATTGTCAGCATAATGTTTCTACCCGGATGGCTTTGGAAGGCGTACCAGAATCAGCTCACATTAACAGAAACATGCACCATTTTTATGACTTTCGGGTGGTGAAAACAAACTTCTAGAGAGGTGAACGTTTATATTTTCCCAAGGACAGCTGAATATTATCATTACGATGATCTTTTTTATGTCCGGAAACCGGAAATGATTATTTGCTCATGGTGAGCTACAGTAGCTGGAATCCATAGTGCAGCGCGGTGATATTTATTGATCTATAACGTTAGTTAATTAATGATGTTACACCACTACGTCTGCGGCTCGTCACAGCTAAGTCCCAGTGATCTGCATGCAAACCAGATGCTCGTATATTTATAACAGTATTATTTTTAGTTGTAGAAATGAAGGAGCTGTTGAGGCGGATCCACGGTGTTGTTTTAAAGGTCGCACTGTTTCCGGTCAGTCTTGGCAGGACAGGTCCGCGACCTGCAGCCTCTGAGGTGTTAACCTGCCACCTGCTGCAGCGCAACCTCCCACCGTGGACTTCGTTTTGTGTCCGATACAGTTCCGTCCACAATGACCAGTTTGGCCTGTCCAACTTTAACTGGGCCGTTCAGGGATCCAACTACCAAATCCTGCGAACAGGCTGCTTCCCCTTTGTAAAATACCACTGCACAAAAGCCCCCCCACTAAACCTGGACTTTGAAAACACGTTTTTCACCATGCTGAAGGTTATTAATCTGGGTCAGTAATTTGTTTATCCGGCATACCTGTAAGATACAGATCATATGATGTGTGTTTTCATTATTCAAACATGTCAGGCAGCATGAAGCTAAAGGTCATGTTGTTGCAGGTATTCCTTGTCTGGCATATGGCTTCGGATGCTGGATGGTGGTGGGAACATCAGAGACCGTCCAGACAAGTGTTGGACCTGTCACAGTTTATTTTGCTTACAAAGAAGAAGAAGGAGCACAGTACTGAAAAATGAATGCTTTTAATAGGAGATATTTGCCAAGCTGCCTCATGCACATTGAATGGCTGGAAAATGTGTTGTTGCACTGGTTCCTTTTGTGTGATGGGACCTTTAATGTATGTCAAATGATTAAATATTTCATGTTGAACTGAAAAGGGTAAATATGTCTGTCATTACATTAACATATGCAGGTAATGTTTACAGGAAAACCTCATTTTTCTATAAATCTAATGGTCAGTTTAGGACTTTTAATACCACATATTAGAAATTATATATACATAAATAACTTAAACGTGGCTAAATTTACATTTAATCTTTGTGATAAATACAGGAATGTGAATGAGCCAAACTTATTTATTTAAAGTTAAATTAGTGGTCTCTTTCCACTGAGCAGATAGTCAATAGTGTTAAAGAAAAACCAGTGACAGGACAGCTCTGATAAAATAGGTTTTAATTACCAAAATGTGGCCTTTGCAGGCAGACATGTACAACCCTTCCTTCAGGCCTTTCCTTGTCTTTGATTTCTGGTAATGTGCTTTGCTGACAGGGCAGGTTGAGCTCTGCTGCAGAGTTCTGCTCCCTCTGAGAGGCAGCTTGAAAAACTGCCATATTGATTTCTCCCCTCAGCATCTCCTGTTAATAGCATTTATCAGAGACCTCAATTTTCTGGCCTTGGCCTCTTCAATTTTAGCACAATGAAACTGAACGAATAATTTCTTGTTGTACATAGAAATCAATGTACCTTTTGACCTTTTTAGCACAGGGGTGCATTATCCACCACAATGCTGTTCACACGTGACCTGTTTTGTGAGGTTTGCTTATCTTATGCATTCATATTTAACTGATCTCTTACATGCACAACATTGCTGGTGCAACAATAAGGCCAGCAAAATGAAAGGAAAACATTTAAGTGAAGAAACTATTTGCTCTAATTAGGGAATTGACTGGCTGAATATGCTTTAACTTGCACAACACCCTGGCTGTCTCCAAGAGCAGCAAAAGCTCCATTTTTAATGTAAGCAAAGTAACCTTTGTTATGTGCAAAATGCCTAAACCTCATGCAAAATGCATGACCAAAGTCCTCTTAAACTGCGTGATGACACCAGACTATCTCTTTAATCATACTAATTGCCTTGAACAAGGAACATTTAGACACACTTACAGAAAACTGATCCTTGGTATCAGGCTGCACTTAAATCCCCCTCCTTTCATTTCCATCCTTTCATCAGGACTGAAAGTGTGCATGGGGAATGCTCAGGCAACCATGTCTTAATTACTCATTGACCCTTTGACCCACGAGCTGCATTGATAGCGCCTTACAGCCCGACACAATTGCATGGGGTTGCAACTGACTGCAGCTTTGTATGCGACTATTAAAGGATGATGTGAAATCCAAACTGTGGAGCATGTGAGTACATTGTATTTGTTTTCAGGGCTTCACCTTTGAGTCACTCTAAACTGCAGGGGAGGGCTCCCCTTCAGCTCAGGCAGAGGCTTTGCATTACACATTGAACCTTAGTCACCAGCACTGCGAGTCTAGGGTATCTGCGCTGCATAAATTTAAGAAAATGTACATTTAGAGCAAGATTGATGTTTTTTAATTGTTTGGCACTGTATTGAAATGTCTAAATTACCCAACACACATCTAATGTAGTGTTGAGCAAAGAATTAATGCCAGTTTGTCACATTTAGTTGCACGCCAGAGCAGCTAATATGTTTTGTCAAGGTGAAATCTTTAAATACTTGTGCTGTTTAGAGTTTAGGTAAGTAAAGCAACACACGTGCTGCCATTGAGTGTGGTGTTGTTCTACATTTTTAATGTTAGGATTGATTTTGCTAATCTAGTTGCATAGACTTGTTATTATCCTCTAATTAGATGATAAGTTCTCAGTTTTTAAAACAAAACAAACATGTCTCTTTAAATGGTGAATTTTGTGAATAAATTATTTAGCAGGACAGTCACAGCAACATTTCTTCTGTCACACAGATATATGGCTTGGCAGAAACAATTATTGTGTGAACAACCCCTGCAGCTAATGCTGGTGAGGTTATCATTATAAAGCCTGTGGATGGGCCAGCAGCATCGTGTCTGCGTTTGCTCCGTGAGCAGCAGGGTACCTGAGCCTTCACTCAGATCACTTTAAGGATTACGCTGGAATCATCTCTCTGTGCTCAAGTGTCACCTAACATTGTCACAATATTTACTGTGAAATGGCACTTTTTGAATTATAATGTGACGACTAAAACAGGAAACTCATTACTTTTCTCATAGAAGCATCTGCAGTTGTCAGCGCTTGTACACCCCCATCAGCTTTGAAAGGTGCAGCGCAATAAAAATATTAGAAATACATTTATTATTAAAAAAAAGAAAAAAAGTTCATATTTGAGTTGAAATACTGTCTTTCCCTTTTCTTCTGTGAAGTGGATAACCATTAGGAATGTATTATGATGTGTTTCTTCACCCCGGGGAAAACACAGGGCCTCATTATTCTCTCTTTTCTTTCAGGCTTTTTTTCCCCTCCCCTTTATGAATGTGTGTAAAAAGTGTGTAAAGTGTGTAAAGGGGGGAGGGGGGCATTTGAAAGACTCTGCCCTCTGTGCCAGTGTTGCCACAGCTTTTTTCAGACGTGGCTTTTTTGTTCTGATACTTTCAGCTGACATTAAGATCAAACTGTGACTTATAAACAAATGAAGAAATAAGACAACGTCTTCAGGATTTATTGTACTATTAAAGTTCTGGCTACAGTTTAAATGTCGCTGTCTTTGCATGTTCAGATAATGGCCTTAAGCCTGTGCGCTTATCTTTAATCCCCCCATTTTTACTTCCATTTGATTACTATTTTGCTTTTCTTTAATGTCAATGATGAACCATATTCACTCCATCCGTACTTAATGCTCACTCTGTTGACATTAAGAGAGAAATGGATCGTAATGGGGTTTTTCTGCAAAGTAAAATGAACTATTTCATTTTATTCTATATTATGCAGTATTTAAAGTTTGAGCTCATTAAAACACAGACGCCCTCCACACCCCTCCAGGCTGTCTTTTACCCCCCACCAGCATGCAGTCAGGCTCCTCTAGCCACAGGCTCTGCTTGATCTGTTTTTCAGGAATCAAGACTGAAATATTCAGAAATATTTATTTATTTGTTTATGTATTTTATGTCATCAAAGCATAATGTGTTTGTGGTTTAAACAAACAACATCCGTGGATCATAATAAGGGAGCAGTGTTTTGTTTGGTTGATGTAATTTCTTATATTGCATAAATATTTTTATCATCCTGATTAAGACCAAACCTTATGATAAAACATTTGTTATGTTTTTAATGAAATCACATGTAATGGTTTGCAGGATATTTGACCCTTTATCTTGTAGTAAGAGTTGCTTTCATTATGCAGCAAATGTGTGAAGGAAGTGACGGGTCCGGCCTGAAGGAGAGTTTACAGAGTTTGAAGAAAAACCTTGTTTTCTGACACGAACAGGCATTTAAGATGTTTTACTTTATAACAAATTATAAACTTATTATTGATAATGATGGTCTGCTCTGGCAGCTTATAGGTTTACACAGATTCTTTTATAAAAGGCTTTTTTGATCTGGTCCATAATTATGTGTGTGTGTGTGTGTGTGTGTGTGCGTGTGTGCGTGAGGAGGATGCATAGTTTTCATAGTTTGC
>JBAMIG010000010.1:16399650-16411748 GCA_037177335.1 Kiunga ballochi | reverse complement strand
AAACCTTTGCAGACACACAAACCTTTGCAGACACACAAACCTTTGCAGACACACAAACCTTTGCAGATACTGAAAAAAACAGTTTTCTAAAAGAAAAAAGCTCCACAGTAAGAGCAGCAAAACTTCCACATATGGTGTCCATTAGCACACTTGTTATTAATAACTAGTGAACGTGTGTGGTCTGTACTGAGGGTCAGCTGCGTCTGTCTCCTCTGATTATTGGACGGGTAATTCTGTAGCTCTGTGTGTAAGACCTTCAGCTCTATTCTATAATTAACTTTTGCCTGAGCCCATCAGCTTCCATTCCACACTTGATGTGTCCATGGCGACTGTTACATGCAGCCAGCTTGCCATTCAGTATGTATTAAGCTGTCAGAGTGTGCTGCTCTCCCAAGCCGCCTGTCTTCACTGAACAACCCAGCCTATTAACTCCTATTGACTGTGACACACATGTCCCTCCAAAATGAGCAGTTCCGTATTGATTTTTCCTGAGCGCTGTTCACTTCCCCCGTTTCATGCCGCCAAGGGTGAGATCTTTATCCTGACTGATTGTATATGTTCATCGTATCGGAGTACGGCTGCCATTTCAGACCCATGAACACACACACACACACACACACACACCCCTCCTCCTCAATGCATCATGGCTACTTGCATGTAGCGGCGTCTCAGTGAGACAATTAAAAGGCCTGACTCCCATCTGTCCCCTGCAACAGTGTAGTCAAATGGAGTTGTAGACCTTCCACACGTCCCAGTCTCTCTTTTGGTTAATACAGCTCTCAACACAAGACACGAGACACGACTGGCAACCCCCCTCTCCCACTAACACACAGCCTCCCAATCAATGCAGCTGAATAGAAGGGTGCCATATCCTCTCAGTGATGCTCTTTTTAACAGCTTCAGCTGGAATGAACTCTGACAGCATGTATTGACGTCATATCAAGCTCCAGCATTGAGACAAAAATTATTATTTGCTGGTGAAATCACTTATTGACCTGCTGTGGAATAGCTTTCCCTCCTTAGGGAATTTATTGATACAGTTTATTGCATATAAATATTTACTTATTATGTGTCTGAGATAGATTTGTCTAGTTTAGGTGTGTGCTTGTGTGTGGTCCGGTGTGTGGTTAGTTTGCAGAGGCTATCAATGCTGTTCTCACTCTCTCTGTCATTCAACCATGACGCTAGCTCTCCTTTAGTTGGGGTCTGTTTTCACAGACAGCATGAAATTGCTTTGGCTGTTGTGACTCTATCTTGAACTTAATGGTAAAACATGTTGTAATTACATTTTATTGCCTTCCTCCCAGGAAAATCTAAATGCTTTTACTGCAGCCATCATATAGTAAATGCTTGTAGACGTGCTACATGGCACACCATGACTGGGAGAGCAGCTCAGTCCTTCAAAGATGTGTAAAACTAAAAAAACCTCATTTAGTTTTAATGCTCTGTTAAAACTGTTTTGATATTAAATGTCATCTCATTTGTGGTTTAACGCTTTACAATATTATTCAACATATATAACATTTAAAACATTGCAAATTTAAAACAAATCAAAGTTTAAAAAAGTCAAATGTTGTTTAAATGCAGTGCAATCCTTTCCCATCATGCACTACTCTAACCTTTGTTCATTACACGTTGCTGCATAACTAAACTTGTACTGTTTTTCTGTTCACTGTCACAAAACACACAATGTTCAGAGTGCGCAAGAAACCTGACAGGAGTTTCTCTTATAAATCCATAGATTTGCTCCATTTGGAGGAAATAATGGTTCACATATTCAGCTGTAAGTGTTGACGGTAGCGAGGACGTTCACTGCACTCTTTTTGCACGAGTTTCATAAAAACCAGACATCACAGACAGGACTGTACACAGAAAGTTTGATCCTAAAACATTATGAATAACATTAAAATATGTATTATTATCCAAACTTCAGGAACCAAACAAGTGTAAAACATATGTTATTCCTACTTAGAGCTGTTGGTTATGATGGCCATTTGTAACGGGTCCATGTAGGTTCAGCCTCTTTACATAAGGTTTTGTTTAAGCCAGTGGAAAAGGCTCCATACAGGTTGCTATTTTTGTATAAAAGATTTTAATGACAACATTTTTGTCAGTGTATTTGTATCAAAGTATTAAGACTTTTCTTTGTAAATGATCATGCTAGTGTGGAAGCCTTGTTTCCCACCCAAACATTTGACCCAACAAATGTGTCTTCACTGATTATTCCTGGCATCATGCTCTTCCCATAAACCAGCTGTTGTGTGGATCTTCTTTTCTTCATGAAGCACCTGAACTTGGGGTGACCTGCTCTGCTGTTAGATGAGGGAAGAGACACGGCTTTGATGTTTCAGTCACACTTTTCATCTTTTACAGCACAAATACGTGTTTTATTTATTCATTTATTTGCTATGGTTATTATACAACACAGTAAAAGGGGTAATGGTCTGCATATTAGTCCAAAGAGCTGTGAAATGGCTTATTTTAAGGATACTTTCTGATCATGATTTTCTTGGCTTTACCTGGTGATATTGTGTGATATTGATTTTTGTAGAAACGCATACAGCAGAGTGACTTTTCCTTCTGGATGATGCACAACCCCGGTCTCGTGAACATGACAGGCAGTGTCAGGTCAAATACCTTCGTTTCCCATCCTCCGCTGTGTCTCTATTACAGTCTGTTGACTCTTTGGCTGACATATTGACCACCTCTCATGCTCGTTGCTAAACACACAAGTGCTTTGCTGTGATTGATATCATGACTACTCTAAGACCTCTCCGAGTGCCCTCCTCCTCTTTGCTCTCCAAATCCTATCTGCACTTTTAAAGCCATGAGTGGTTTTCATTAATGGTCTCTCCTGTTTATGACACCATAATTAGAGTGGAGGAAAGACACCTAACTACCACGGTTCCACCATACTGAGAAAGTCAATAATGCAAGCCCAACAACTTCTCACACAATTGAGCCCTGAGAAAAATCTATATGCTCTGCTGCTCTATGTCTTTATGGTGCTGTTTTAGAAGAAGCCACCTGATTTGTTAGTGTTTTGTCCTCCACTTTTAACTAATCCCACAGAATTGATTGTGCAGACCAACAGTATCATTTAGCTTCCAAAAGCTTCTACAGACCAGATGCTGTGTGGGATGTTTTTACTGTATACAACAATGTGCTGGCGCCTAGTGGTCATTTACCTACCTTCTAATTTCTTTTGTGCTTAGAGTTCATTAAAATAGTGTTTCTTGTAAAGTGTAGTCAACCAGAGCACTATGCATGACTTATTTGTGTGGAGCTGTTCATGGGGGACGTTACATTAGATTGCTTTTACAGAAAATAATTTTTCCAGTTGGTCTGCTGGGTTTTCTTGTGTATCTGTCATGCAGGGATGTATACAGCAATACAGAAACGTTGCAGTTTGAATACAAACAAATATACACTTTTTTAATTATTATTGCAGCAACAAAATACATCTGAGGGTATACAAGCACTTCTTAAATATATAATGCTGTGGGGCTCACCCAGATGAAATAATGGTGTTGCTTTACCTAACAATTATTCCACACTGGCTCTCCTCACAGCTTAGTAGGCTGTATGGAACCATGGATACTTAAACGATGGTTTTGCTTGGTCAGGATTGATTTATCTGCTGATATTTGGGACTAAAAATGGCAAAGAACACCTTAAAAGGCATCAAAGGAAAAGAAAAATAGTGGATACATTAGCAGAAAAGTGTTAATCACATTATTACTGCATATTTTTTCTGGTGCTGTAGGATATCATGTCTCTGTTTGGGGTCATGTTCGACGCCTGTGCCTAAGGTCACAAAGCAGGAGCAGAGGACATCAGTGAGATTACATCAGCCCAGGTTTTAATATAGATATAAGTCTGGTGATTGTTTTACAGATTAAAGACACATCAACCTCCTTTAAAACAAGAGAAGCATGGTCAAGGCTCTGTTCAGCCCCAAAGATGCATGATGGTTCAGTTTATGTCCAAAACACATATGCTCTGGTGCACACGGCATCATGGGAAAGCAGTTTTAAGTTCAACAGGATAAGCCTGGCACATACAGACATCAAGACCCTTTGCCCTGGAGCTTCAGTGCACTGGGAACCCAAATAACCAAATGCTTTATTTCACATACATTACCAGAAAATGTAAGTATTTATACTCTTTTACTCAACTGAATGACTTGTAGTTACAAACTATTGTGCAATTTTGCACTTGTAGTGTAAGTACTTAATGTAAGTAAAGGTATTATAATAGTAAATAAGCCATGCTTGAGGATATAACACTATTATAATTGCATGTATGTGATCACTTAGTTGCATAAACCCTTGTTTTAAAATAGATTTTAGTTAATACTGTATGTTGCAGTCACTTTGCACCATGAAGAGGGTGTTAATGAGGCCAGGAAAACATGTTGCAATGACAGCAGTCTAATGATTTCCATGACAGTATACAGGCAATGGTGTAATCACAACTAAATGTCGGATACCATAAGGCCTGGTGCATAATGGCTTCAAATTGATACCTCTTTCCTGCTTTAATTATGAAATGCAAATTTTGCTTAAAGGTATTGATTGGAGTTTTAAGGAGGGGCCAGCTATTAAACAGAAAGTGAAGAGAGGACCCTGGAGTCATAGCAGGGCTGTGAGGAAACAAATTTCCTTTGACAAACAAAAAGGAGGCAGCTTCTCTCTTATTAGCTTTGTTCCTGTAGGTTGCATAAGCATGAGAAAGGGTAAAGTGAGCATGAGGTTGGGATGAATGCTGCTCAGCTGCAGACTTCAGCTATTAATCAAAGCAGTCATTCAGAGACCCGTTAAGCTGTTTTTACAGTAACTGAATCCCCTTAAATTGAGATGCGTCACTCACTTTACCAAGCAGGAGATGAACCGGTCCAGGCAGCAGGACAGTGGAAAGTTATCTATCATGAATAAACGAGGCCTTTGAGAGCAGAGCGACAGGCCTTGCTCCACAGAGAAGAGAGGGGCAGCAGCGTAGGACCTTTTCCCCCAGGACACCCCACAGCCTGGGAGATTAAATGTTATTTGTTTGCGATCCAACATGTGCTCCTGTAAGCATAAACCAAACTTACCTCAGATCACTTCACCCTTGACTGGAAACTTAATCGCTGTGACTGAATGAACCGGTGTCATAATTAAATCATCACCGTTACGCTTTTTCTGTGCCTGCAACCCTAACCGCAGCAGGAGAAGGGGAGGAAGAGCCGGCGGACTGTGATGACAGCAAAACCAAGCGCTCTGAGTGTCACTGAATGGTCTGGCATGGCAGGAGCCGGTGGGGCACCATCCACCCTCCCAACACCCACTCAGACCTTATCTGGATATCTGTGCTATCCCTCTCTTAGTTACTCCTACATCACCTTACTTACCGGGTTCCCTTTAAGCATGGTTCAGTACCTCAGAGAGAAGGTGAAAATGTAATTATTAATAAGCAGATTACCTGTGTACCTGTGTGTAAACCCTGTGACCTCATACTAAATTGCCCACTATCCCTTTTATTATTAATTTTTGACACTTGTTTAATTTCTGAATATTTATTTTATATTGAAATTAAACAAAAAGAATCTAATCGAATTAAAAATGTATTTATTCCAGCTGCTATTGGTCTGTAGCTCTCTGTCTGGAGCCTCATACTAAACTTACTCTCTGTTTGTGTTCTGTTGTTGTTTTTTTCTGTTTTCCTGTTTGTGTAGAGGATGCACTGATGTACGACAGTAGCCTGTGCAGATGTGTCACATTGAATAATCATACGTAGAGTCTACTTTGTCCCTTCTTGTAGATGACTTCTGTGTTGCATTTCCAGTCAAGCGTGTAATCTAACTGAACTCAAAGGTACTTGCATTGCTCTACCACATCCACCTCTTCTCCCAGAATGTTGACAGTGCTTTATTTACTCGTGATTATCCTTAAATCAACAATCATTTCTGTTTTTTGTAATCTATGTATCTGATTAGGGGATTGTTACCACACTATTTCTCAAAATCAGAGAGATCATGTCTCTGCCTTCAGCTTCTTATCCATCATTGATACACCCCATAACTGCAGAGTAATCTGAGTATGTTAGTGAGTAACATTCATCCATTTTCTACTGTTTAGTTCCTAACGGGGTCGCGGGGGGGCTGGAGCCTATCCCAGCTTGGTGAGTAATATCATACAGTATATTAGGAGTAATATTTCTGCAGACAACATGACTCAGAGTTGTGTTGGAAGTCTGAAAAAGTGTGAAGAGAAGTGGTGAGAGTACATTTCCTTGTGGTGCTCCTGTGCTGCTCACCACCATCTCAGACACACAATCTTTTAGTCTCACATACTGGGATCTCTTTGTTAGTTAGATGCAGTTAATTATTAAGCCAGCCAACTAGAATTTATAAAACCTTTTATCACAGAAAACATAGTTAAAAATCATCTGAAATCAACCTATTGAAGATCTTGCCTCGATGGATCCCACCTCCACCAGTCTGGTTCCCCTTTAACTTGAAGCCAGTGATTTTCCTCCTTTCTGATCACATTGCTCTGTTGGAGCTGACTTTTACCATTTTCTTGGAGTTGTTTAGTCTTTTAGTTTTCTTATGACAACTTCTTCCTCTCCACTCTTCCATATATACACTAACTGCATGTGTTTCTGTGGATTATAGATATAATCTTAGATATAACTCCTAATGGCATCCTGTATGTGAGCAGGAGGGAAACGCTTTTGCTACCGAGGTTTCAGCATCAAAGAAGATACCATTTTTAATCGATCTGTATAAGAAGCCAAAAGGTTTATGTAACACGGGGTGGAGGTGGGGGAATGGTGCTGCTAGACAACATCTGCATTGATAACATGTAAACAAAACAGTTTAACACGTAGGCTCCATTTGTCACATAGGGTTATGGTTAGGGTAATGTTATAGGTTTGTGTAAAACCAGTTGCTGGTGTGAGGTGGTGCTGCAAAGCAAGCCGTACACGCAATTAGAGTCAATACAATTAAAATACTTTTTCTCAGCCTCGTGATGTTTTTTGGAAAACTAGGAATTCAGGAATGTTATAAAAGCATCATTACATCATTTTTTAGGTCTGACAGTCACATAGTGCTTACTTTATGTGTTCATTCATTACTTCCACAACCACTAGAAGTTACTTGTTTTTCTAAATAACTATTATCTGTCCAAAAACAAATTATCCATAGATGTCTTATTGGTAGAAATACTTTAAAGGTAGGGCTGTAAATCTTTTTTTTGTTATTTTAGCATAAGCTACATTTTAAAATATGCAATTAGAAAGTCTAAACTCCTTTCTTTAGACTCCCTCTGAAGCCTCTCCCATCACTGATGCACACTCTGCTCTTGCTCTGCTGTTTTTCAGATTTTTTCTTTGATGTAGCTTTCTACAACACACTTTTTCATTTCTGACTCAATATAAGCCCCCTTTCATGTCACTTGTCCCTTATGTATTTTGATGTTGCCTTTATAAGCGCTCCAAGCCTCTGAGAGCATGCACTGTGCATGCAGAGGGGTGTTCTTCAGTCCTGTCCGTTCCACAGGTCACTACATTTGTTATGTTTTTGTGCTACAGCATCTAGTTAATTGGCTGTAATGCAGTGTGAACGGGGTTTTGAAGCAATCTAGTAAAATGCTCCTGAAAAACATCTACCTGTAGGATAGTGACACCATGTTGCAGCTGCACTTTAGCTGCATTTTTCTTAGGGAAACTTCACAAACTGACAATTATTGAAGTAAAATATTGCAGGTAAATAAATGGTTGATGAATTACAATGACTTTTATTATAGAAATGAAATCAATTGAAATCATTCTTTAATAATCCCTGAGGGAAAATATAATAAAATATGAATAGAAATTCCTAATGGCACATTCTACTCTAACAATAAGTTAACAGGCAAATGACTGATGATGGATGATGACTTGACCAACCTTCAACAAAGCCTGTTCTACCTGGAGTCATGTGGTCATTTCAGCTGTGGCACCTTAATGCACCATGACATGTTACACTGCATGTGTAATGACTGTGTACCTATTAGACTTGATCCTGTTGAACAGAGGATATTAGGAAGGGCAGTAACAAAGGCCAGACTTTAATTTGACCTCTGCCTGCCCTCCTCTCCAGTGAGGTGGCTCAGAGAAGCTGGCTGGTGGTTTGGGCACTTGGTGATGAATGGCTGTATTTGGTGGGCAGATTGTTACAGTTCCACACTAATTGAGGGGTCAACACAAAGAGCAAATGTAGTAATTGACTCACTTGGCTGTGGCTGTTGAGCTTACAGCAGCTCCTCTGACCCTGTAGCCTTTTAACAACGACGACTTTCTCTTTTTTTATGTTGCCATCTACAACATGTTGTTGTCTTGTTTATTAGTTGTTTTCAAGCTTCACTTTACTGTTTATTGGGCTTTCAGCGGCACTGTTTTCATTAGAATAACTCTTTAAAAGCAAAGAGGGATATACATTTGTACTCATCATTTGCATTGTAATTATGTTAAAAACAGCAGTGTGAAAATCACATTTCAGTGCATCTGTTGGTCAACACATGTTTTGTAGATCTTTAACTCATCCTAATTGCACTTTTTCAGACAATTCATCAGTTTCATTGTAAAGTAAGAATTAGTTTGACCAAGCCCTAAAGGATTATCTCATTTTATTTCACATCAGAACATCTTAAACTATTTTGTGTAACTGTTGTTACATTATTTACAGGTTTTAGTTATAATTACTTTCTTATTAATAGCTTGTTTTCTTCATGGTAGTTAGATTAAGCTAAACCTTCTTTTTATGTATTTTTACTCCTGCTTGTTGGAGTGAAATCTTAAAAAGAAATTAAAGGTTTTTCTTGCTGGGCCTGATGGGGATGTTCAGACATTAGTCCAACAAACAATAATAAATAAAAATGTTCCATCAATAGTTGGTTCCGCTAAGTGTAGACCAGATTTTTTAAAAGAATTTCTATGTAAAAACAAAATAAATAGAACAAAATATTTACTGATTCCTGAAAAATGGATCCTTTCTCTGTGTTTCTCTTTGCTGTGTGTGTGATATGTATTCCGGTGAATTTGGTGTTGTACTAAACACCTACACCTATTTCTGCTGAAATATTTTGGCCCAGCCTCATCTCCGTGTTGCTTCACCTCCGTTTTTGTAGAGGAGATGGGTGCTTGTGTTATTGGATGGATTTTAATGGATCTGCTGGCCTTTGCATTTGCTTTCCTCCTGAAACACGCGCTCAGCCACGACTTGGGCAGAACGCCATCCATTTACACCTAATGGCCATTGCCTTTGGATGTGTTGAGTAGTGAACAAGCGTGTGTGTTTTTTTGTGTGTGTGTTGTGTGTGAAAAGCTACAAGGACAAATGCATTCTGCATTTAATGAGTGTGGGCCAAAGGGAACCCGGGTAGTTAAAACTGAGAGTTGGCGAGACTATTTTGTCCCTTGTTACCTGACTCTTCTGTTGCACCTTTAAACTGCAACATGCCACTAAACTACTCTGATGGTCTCACAGGACATATGTAGAGGCAGCAACCCTGTGCGAATGGGATTGATGGACCACATTAAACTCTGAGCTTCATCCTGCTTAAATGCTTTTGCACTCTAAATCTTTTCTGCTGTAGTGCCGTGGGAAGAGCACAGACTGTGGAAGATTTATCCACGAGACTGCTGGATTGTCATCTGAACTGTATATGTGTTTGATGCGTGTGCTTATTTATTCTATTAAATGCATGGCTAGAAACCAAGATGAGATTTCTTTGTTTACGTTGGCTCATCTCCCAAAAGCCTGCTTGAATGTCCGCTCTTGTCCTCAGGCTCGCCTTATTCCTCTCTAAGATGTGATTGTTTTAATGCACAGAAATATGGATGTTGTAATTACTATTTGCACAAACAAGACCGCGGCTTCATTGATATGCTGCTGCTGATAAGACAAGAGCCTGGCAGCGAGACAATGGTGGAGGCCACCAGGGGCTCACCAGCACGAGGGACACGGGACCGTCCTGCGTCCTCCTTCAATGCAGACGACCAACAAAAGCTGCCCATCATTCTTTGCACACTAGCGATTTTAATTAATTTTCAGTCAGCTCTCCTCGGAGCGCTTGTGTGGTGATGTTGACCCCCAAATCTGAATGTAGATCCTCAGCCCTGGTTGTCAGAAGGTCAGCAGTGCAGATTCCCTGAGCAGGAGTCCTGTTTCCTATAGTTCTGGACTCATGAGGCTGTGAGCATTGTCTTAACAAGAAGGTCAGTGGAGATAAAGGCAACACAGTTTAGGAACACTACAGACTGAATATTTTACATCAAGGCTACATGTTACATTCATCCAGTCATTTATTGTGTAGAGTTTCATTGTAATATAACATTCCCTGAATGTGTTTTTACACTGTTTTATTATATATATTATATAATTGTAGAGTAATGTTGGTTTGCACCAACAGCTTGTTGATGTGTGTTAATTTGGAATCACACTTTATATATATAAAACAACAATGTTTCACTTTAACATGAGATGCACACAAATAAGTAAAAAGACCAATGATGTGCTTTTATTCTGTGATGCCATTCAGCTACCAAAACTCATGCATGACCATTATTTAATTACTTTTCTGCTCTTGAAATTGATAAATCCATCTAAGGATTGTGTTTAGCATGGCAGGTCTGTTTTCAGGTGAAATGGGTCAAATGTAAAATCAGTCTAAGCATAAAGTGAACAATTAGATAAAGAAGAATTTAATGGAAAAGCAAACTTTTTTCAGTGGAAAGCAAGGACTTTGTGGGCATGCACTCATTTGCAGACTGCAGCAGACAAACAGCTATTGGTTGGTTGTGAATTCTCTCTTGCAGGAGATCATAATGTATTTGTAAAATATGGAATATGAAAGTACAATAATAGTTCATTTGATATGCAAAATGATCAAAGCATGCTACTTCCTGCAGAAATGTATTAATCTTTTGTTAAAATCATTCTGGGATGTTGCCAGGCTAACTCCATCCATATTAGTGCTTCCAGTAAGGGACCAACCAGACAAACGTTATCAGCTAATTAGCCCTTACAAGGATGCAACATGTTTTCAAATCATCCTGCTAAATTAAAGCTCCACAGACACGGATGTTCAGTGCTGCTCTCGCTCCTGTGAGGCCGGAGGATAAGCAGGATCGCAATTCATCAAATTGCTGTTGTCTCATTTTGATTTGGATTACTTCACAGCAGTGGTCGCACGCTTGGTCCGTAAATCTGCAGGCCCTTATGTTTCCACCTTGCACCCCCACTGAGCTTTGTGATCTGCTGAGGCTTTGTTGGATAAAAGGAAGTGGGTCTTGTTGTATTTGTTGAATTCAAGGGGGGCTTTTTAAATAAGTGCCCTCGGCTTATTCTTAGGCTTATCTCTCCGTCTCTGTGTTAACCCTCTTATGTGTCAGTAGGGGGCCAAATTTAGCCTGATTAACTAATGGCTACAGTGGTGTTAGAAATGAGGATTTTGGGTGGCTTCAGAGCTTTCCTCAAAGTCATGTCATGTAAGTTGTTCTTCACTTCAGCTTTCTGTGATGAGATTAGACCTGCAACCATGTGATCTGCTTACTTAGATCCCACTGTTGGCTATACAAGAAATGTTTTGATCATTTTTGTCTTCACTTTTATTACTTTTTATCTTATTCTCTCTCAAAATGACAAGAAAGCCCAAAGGCAGCATGGGTGTAATTTGAGTATAAGATAAATATTTTAAATATCAGAGGAATTATTATGGGTTTTCTAGGATTGCATTATTTCAGCAAGCTTTTTGAATCTGGCCCAGGTGACTGGATAAGATGTCCTCTGGTCACTGAAAGCTTTGGATCTAATGGTGGACCATTTTGCTCACAATTAATAGAGCTCCCCACGAGAGCAAGAGCCGATAGACTTGTGGAAATACTGAAGCAGCCTTCAGGCGGCTAGCTAGATGCGGCTTTCTTCCCCGTCACTCACATTTGTCGTAATGGCACGAGAGCCTCACTGGCTATTCCCCAATGCAGTGTGGATGCATGAGTGTGTGTGTGTGTGTGTGTGTGTGTGTGTGTGTGTGTGTGTGTGTGTGTGTGTGTGTGTGTGTGTGTGTGTG
>JBAMIG010000010.1:16374495-16384893 GCA_037177335.1 Kiunga ballochi | reverse complement strand
CTCTTTTCTTCTTCTTTTTTTTTTTTCTTTTTTTGTTTTGTTTTGTTTTGTTTTGTTTTGTTTTGTTTTGTTTTGTTTTGTTTTGTTTTGTCCGTTTTGGGGGGTAAAAGAGGAGGGCCTGCAGAGCAGCTGCGTGTTGTCACAATGCAAGCAGGTCATATAGATTATGAACGGTGAATCCGTGGGAACTCAGCACGTGATGAAGGCCTGCAAGCCGTATTCATCAGCGGATCCTGACTTCACGCGCACAACAATGAGTCAGTGGGTTCCTGCTGTTTTTACCTTAATGCCAAATCCCATTGCAGCCTCAGTCACGCATATACAATTACGTGTAAGCAAATCCACAGTAAGCTACATAGTGGTGAAAGCTCTGAATGAATTAAAATATGTCTCTTCATTCATTGCTTTAAGTGTTAAGTTCATCCAAACAGACTGAGGATCAGAGACTCACACCAGAGCATCTTCACCGCTTATGAATACATACTTCCAGCGGACTGCGCGTGTCACCGAGGCCAGCATGAAACGTGGGAGTGCCTTGTTTTGCCGTCACTTGATTGCTGTCGTTGTCGTAGAGGGGCTGTACTACAGTCAGGCTGCCATGTGGACACCGCTGCTGGTGGTGGCGCAACACAAACCACCCGCGCACGACGAGCGCACAGCAAAGAGACAGGAGGACTGCGAGCAGAAGGGAGGCGGTGCTCCACGGGCAACTGCGTCCCACTCCTAAAGAGAGCATCTTTACATCCTCCTTCAAAGACTCCTTATTTCTCCGACATCAACTCCATCACATTCACTCTCACTGTCAGCCGGGGGAGCTGCGCTAACGTTTAAGGTGAGTTTTGAAAACATGTGTTGGAGACAGAGACGCAGCTGATTTAGAGGTTTTTAACGCTATGAGCTGCAGAAAAAATGTGTTATTGTTATAAACTGAACTTACTTATAATTGTTTATTATTTATTGTTAAATTTGACATTTAAACATCGTGTTTAACAAGACAAATTAGACTTGCGACAAAAACGTGTCAGGAATGAGCTCAAAAGCAGACAAATGTCACGTTAGCGCAACATGGATGAATGCGTGGCTGTAAAGAGTTATTATGAAGGGCTTTCAGATTATTCTTCCTTTGACCTGTTTAACGTCTTTGCAGCTTCCAGGCCTCCAAGGATGGATTCCATACCTGCGGGAAGAGACTCGAGCTCCTCGCCAAACTCCAAACAAGAACTTTCTTACTCGAGCAGTAACTTGAAACCCAACCAGGTTGGAGAGGCGATTCTGTACGGAATACCCATCGTGTCTTTGGTGATAGATGGCCAGGAGAGACTTTGCCTTGCACAAATATCAAACACTTTGTTGAAGAATTACAGTTATAACGAGATACACAACCGGCGCGTGGCGCTGGGGATCACCTGTGTCCAGTGCACTCCTGTCCAGCTGGAGATCCTGCGGAGGGCTGGAGCAATGCCCATCTCCTCCAGGCGCTGCGGGATGATCACCAAACGTGAGGCCGAGAGACTTTGTAAGTCCTTTCTAGGAGCTCATTCGCCTCCAAAACTTCCAGAAAATTTTGCCTTTGACGTGACCCACGAGTGCGCCTGGGGGAGCCGAGGCAACTTCATCCCAGCCAGATACAACAGCTCCAGGGCCAAGTGCATCAAGTGCTCCTACTGCAACATGTACTTTTCCCCAAATAAATTCATCTTTCATTCACACCGCATGCCAGAGTCTAAGTACACGCAGCCAGATGCAGCTAATTTCAATTCCTGGAGACGGCATCTCAAATTATCTGACAAAAACTCCCCCACTGATATATTGCACGCGTGGGAAGACGTGAAGGCCATGTTCAACGGGGGCAGTCGTAAGAGGACGCTTCCAGGTGGAGGCTCAGAATCGAGCTCTCCTATAAAATCACAAGGGCCCAATCGTCCACGAGACTCCCCCGAAATCCCTGCAAAAATCCTCAGCTGCGAGGACACGCGCGGTGCTATGACAAGCACGCGCAGTTACCCCGTCATTCCGGTGCCCAGTAAAGGCTTCGGGATGCTGCAAAAGATCCCACCGCCGCTCTTCCCTCACCCATACGGCTTCCCAGCTTTCGGCCTGTGCCAGAAGAAGGAAGACGGTCTGATAGGCGAGCAAAGCAAGGCCGGCCTGCCGGGTGTCCTGTGGCCTGGCACCAAGGACAGCGCCTATCACTCCTTCCCCATGTTCTGGCCCGCGGCGGGCCCTCTGCCCATGCCTCCATACCCCCAGACCCCACATAAAACCCCACCAGAGCTGCTGTGTCCTCCCAGACAGACAGATATGGACATTTCTGAAAGCAGCGACCGGAGCACCAACACGTCCAAAGACAGCATGATCGACAACGATCGGTGCTCCAGCACTCAGTCTATGCGCAACGAAGACGACAAGTCAGGGGATGAGGGGAGGCCGATGGAAGGGTTGACCCTTGCGCCCAGGAAAATCAGCTACGTCTCTGCGTTCAGACCCGTTATTAAAGATGCTGACTGCATCGCCAAGCTGTACGGAAACAGAGGCGCTTTCACTGGCTGTCGCACAGGTTATTTATCACCAGATTTTTTAAGTGAGAGTTCAAGCTACCGGTCTATGTCCCCATGCGTGGACAGCGAGGGCGAGCCGGACGTCGACGTGGAGACTAACAAAACAGCAGAAGAAGAGGAGGAGGAGGAGGAAGACTCCCGGCCTCTGTCCTCTGTGTGTCCCCGGACTCCCACGCGTTTGGCGCACAGCGTGTCGCCAAAGGACTCGGACTCCAAAGGCATGCACGAAGGCAGCCAGGTTGAGTCCCAGAAAATGAGCCTGCATTTGGCCCAGTCCAGCGACAGAGAACCACAGAGCAAGCACATGTCAGAGCCCCACACAGCTGCACCGTTTCCAGCAGTGAGTGACTTTTAACTGAAACACTGGAAATAATTCAAGCTGTAATCATTTTCTGAAGTTTTCTGCGTTTGGTCTCATTTGTTCCTGGCTCTTGTGTGTATTTATGAGCAGATAAATGTACCCATGTGAAGAAATGTTAAAGCATTGTAACAAGAATAACAACTAGCATGTGCACATCATCACACATTTTTCTGCCTTTACCGGAAAAATAAAAAAAATATACATTTAAACACAGAGTACATTTTTTATCATTAGTTCGAGACTTTATTTTATTATACTGTGATTATTGAAGCAGACGTCATAGAAGTGGTGATTCTTTCTTCTTTAGGTTTTCACACCAGAGAGGAGTGAGCTGCAACAAAGGAGCAGTCCGTATCAGTTCAGACCCACCATTTACCTGCCTGCAGCAAATGGTTCGGCAATGAATCTGTTTTAGCTTTTTAAAAAGAAAAAAAATCACTTTTAGCAGAAAAAATCACCTCAGAGAAATTACAAATTTACATAGATTTATTTTCTCTTAAGATGAGAGTGCAAGCAAAGAAGAGCCTTCTTCCACAGTGGAGGAGATCGAAACTAAGACTAACGGACAAAGCAGCGAGGAGAGGAGAGAGCAGGATGAGGGTGAGCAAAGGACCATAGAAGCTTTCTCTCTTTACATCCTTCTTCTTTGTTTTCTTTTGTATCATTGAAATATTTTAAAGGTTCAAATAATCTGCTTTCTCTGTATCCAGCTGAGGATTCGGTACCCCGAGCTGTGCCAACACAAAGAAACATCCAGAGTCTGGCAAAAGGTAAGATTTTTCTTTCCGTTAATAATAATAATAATAATAATAATAATAATAATAATAATAATAATAGTAACAATAGTAATAATAATAATAACAATAATAATAATAATAATAATAATAATAGTAACAATAATAATAATAATAATAATAATAATAATAATAGTAATAATAGTAATAATAATAACAATAATAATAATAATAGTAATAATAATAATAATAATAATAATAATAATAGTAACAATAATAATAATAATAATAATAATAATAGTAACAATAATAATAATAATAATAATAATAATAACAATAATAATAATAATAATAATAACAATAATAATAATAATAATAAATTAAAATTCCTCTTGCATTTTCACTTTTTTTCAACTGTAATTTAATTTAGCTTTCATTTTATTATTGTTTTTTTATTATTCATTTAGTTATTGTAGATAACAAAATATATATAACCCTATATATATATATATATGCCTGCTGAGAAAGACATGCTCTGAACTTTCATTGTAAATGATAATACTTAACACATCCTCAGCAGTCACTCATAGCAAAACGTGTGATGGAAGCTGACAGGCTACAGAGGCCTGCTCTTTTTCCTAATATGCTTTTCATTGTCTGCTGTTTAGAGGAGCTGCAGAAGCAGCTGTTGGAGCAGGTTGAGCTGAGGAAAAAGCTGGAACGGGAATTTCAAAATCTGAAAGGTAAGCATAAATTTGTAACAATGCTGTTCACTTCACTGCTGGTTTATGGACACAGAGTCAAACATCTGTCTGTGGCATGGAGAGAGATTTTTCTGTTCAGGTCAGAAAATAACCTTTTTATTTTCATACCTTTAATCCCCCCTGAGAGTTTATGGCGATGACAGAAATTGTCATGTGTACAAAGAAACATTAAACTCCCTTTGAATGCTTCTGTAAACATTTTATTTACTGATATCAACTCCATGTCCTAAAGAAGCAATTCGTTTGATTAAATATAAAGATCAGCTGGCAGTCAGATAAAAATAAGCAGAAATAATATGTCTAAAATTCTCTAATGATAATTTCTCACTCGCTCCATCTTTTGTTCAACAAGCTGACACCTGGTCATGTCATTAGACAGAAATAGTTTTATAATGGAACATATCTGCAAGTGTCTCAATGTAAGACAGACAAATGAGGGTTTGGGTTTTTTTAAGAGGTTATAAAGATAAATCTGTGATTTTTAAAACAAGACCAGCATAACCAATTTAGTTAGGAAAAGGAAATTTATTTTGTGTTTCTCTGAGAGGATGTGTATCAGTGGCATGTAAAAATAACTCATGAGTAAAAATTATATAAAGTATGCCATTTATAACATCTCTGAATCTTTGGTATTCAGTGACGTGACGTGATGAAGGTGATGTTTTCTGAAACAAATATATTGTCACATGCATTTTTTTATCATTTGAATAAGTAGAAAATAGCCTTTACTTGTTTGTTTTTTTCCCCTTAGATATAAAGGAGAAGGTTTAGCTAAAGGTTGCATCATCGGGGATTGCTTGGTGTCTGATACCAACATCTGTCATTTCTATTATTTTATTATTTATTTTATTTAATCGATAACCTAAAACAGACAGGAAATATTTCAGGTTTCAGCACATAATTATTTTTGTTGCCTGACAATAAATAATAAAAGATACATCAACATGTGCAAATGACTTGCATATACATTTATATTTATATAATTATTTATTACATTTAATATTAAGGTCAATCTTACCAACACTCTTGTTTGGAAAGCAGGGGTAAAACTAAAAAATACTTTCATTTGTACATATTTATTTATAAATATTTTAAATGCAATACTATGTTTGAAATTTATTTATTTATTTATTTAATGATTAGCTAGATGTCTGCAGGATCAAATATTTTGGCAGTACCTCTAGAGAAGCGCCCTCTAAAGGTTGTTGCATCAGTTTAACCAGGTATAAAATAGTTCAGGTAAAGTCGCTTCTTTCCTCCGTCTTCATTTTCCAGGTTCCACTAAACACATTGCAAAATGTTATCATCGCTTTGATGGGTGATGTTGCATCCTGATTTAAACTGGTTCTTTTTATTCCACAGATAATTTTCAGGATCAGATGAAAAGGGAGCTTTCCTACAGAGAGGAGATGGTTCAGCAGCTTCACATCGTCAGAGGTGAGGAGGATGAAAAGGGAGGACACACCGCGCGGTCCTCATTTGGACACCAGATTTGAGCGTCCTCTCATTCATTTGTGACTGTCTACCACCACTTTTGCCAAATTACGGCCCATTAAAGCATCAATTGATCACGTGCGACGCAAAGATGCTCTTTAAATCGAATTGATTTTAATCTAACTGATTATTTCTATTCTAATGAGATAGATAGGATACTTCTTTAAAATTATTGAAACAAATGTTTTTCTAACTTAACAAAAGGTGGAGATTTGTACTTTCTAACTCATCTCAAGATAAGTGATTCATTTATTAAACTGACTCGTGCGCGTGCACTATTAATTGTTTTCTCCTTCTTCATAGAAGCTCACGACGCGTTACACCATTTCTCCTGTAAGATGTTAACTCCTCGCCATTGCACAGGATCCTGCTCCCTCAAGTCTCCCTTGCTGCCACCATGAGTCAGGCATATTTATAGGCCGCAGGATGGGTCCTGAGGACACATGTGCAGCTCCTGCAAACTGCAGACAGTAGAAATATAATGCGGACAGCCGGAGCACTGAACTGACCAACCTGTAATTACTTGTTATCTTTAGAAATGTGTATTTACACCATCTGTATTTATTAAACCATCTTGCAACAGTTCAAATTATTTTACTGAAATGACGCCATTAATTATATTAATTATTTGTGGCAAAGTGCAATTAAAATATCTTGTATTAGTGGGTTTGATGCAGCATTGACAAGCCGGTTCATTGCGCTTTCTTTTAGTTGTAAATAAGTCTACTACTGGTTTTTTTTTGTTTGTTACAAGTCCTTACAATGTTACATTTGGACGACATGCACTTTAACAAGTGATGGGAATTATACTATTAAAGTCGTACGTTGAGATAGGCCTATACATATTTATTATCATCATTTGTAGCTATTTGTTTATAAAAACTGGACAAACGTAGGCTGCATTACGCTTCTTTGACATTCCTAGTAGTGATATATTATATTAAGAGTAGCCTATTTGTCACTGTATCTGTTTTCATCGCTAATGAATAAATCATTTTACTGAAAGTAACGTGGATTTTTCTTCCATCAGTCTGGTTATTATGTTTCTGTTTTCCTTTCTTTTTGCTTTCAGCAATTAATGAATACATTTTTCCAAGGCTCTTTGGGTTATTTGTCTGGCCATTTTTAACTTATTTATTATAGCACCAAAACAGATTAGCTATTAAACACTAAAAAAAACAAAACATCTTTTTTGTGAGTTACCCAAAACCACTCCAGATGATCGTTCATTCAGTTGTGTTCAACCACTTATTTAATTCAAAGTAGTTATTTTTTTATCGGAGAAACAAACAACTATGGTGAAATTTTGCTTTATGAATTTGTCATTGAATAAACTGAATTTGGGGTTTTGATAGGATATGTCAACATAGCCTCCAATTGGTCACTGTTTCAAGCAGAATTTAAGCTACAAATAATAAATAAATACATTTTGGCGTTCACCACCTTGAGGGCTTTTATGTTTATAGATTTTCATTCAGGTGAAGTGAAAAGTTCAAATGGGATCAGACTCCTCTGGCTTACGTAAAACATTGTGAGGTGTGAGGTGTGGTGCAGCAGCGCCCTCTGCTGTACGGTGCGCATAAGGCGCGACGTGGACAGGTGGTACTCTGTCCCTCGAGGGTGACTATTTTGCGCTTGCGCACCAAGAATAACAAGATGGCGGAGAGTGCGGAACTGAAGGTAAAGCCAGTCCCTAGATCAGGTTGAGAAATAGACGTTTCACACCCTCCAATTTGAATTTCACCCCGTTGCATCATTGTTGTTTGACAGAAAGGGCCCGATGAGTGAAAGGCGGTCGCAGAAGACACCAATAAAACTGTTAGCTGGCTGGCTAGCTCGTTAGCATTAGCTTTGTTATTGTTGCCGATGATCCGTTAGGTTGTCTCTACTGTTCGCCTGCTCATGAGGCCACATAATGTTCTTTATTAAAGATTAAACCAGCTGCTCTGACAGTTTGTCTTTCCAAGTGTGCTGTAGTTTCACAGGCTTTATATCATAAGTAAATACCCGTACCTGAGGTAATATCTGATGAAATAGGGATGTGTCTATTCCCTGGAATCCAATCGCAGGCTAAGTTAATTTCTTCTGGCATACACCGGTGGTCTGAACATGTAATCATTATTTACCGTCCCTTTATTTGTTATGTTACGTATCTGACTACAACTGATCAAGCACACAAGATTACGTAAGTAATGAAAAATAATTGAATATTTTGTTGGTAGCAGTTCTTAAGTATCAAACATACGGTGATAGCAGTTTAAGCTAACTAGATCTATTATTTTCCTTCACATTCTACTGTTAGTGACAGTACTGACTGAAAGCATACACCTTGTTTATTTGAGACGTTTTTCTTTTGAACAGTATAATAACAAAGCTTAAATGTGCACACCTGAATAGTCTCCCTGTTCCACTGTTGTGTAGACATGCTGAGCTACATTTGGTTTGTCATACATACATCTTATGCTTTAGAGGTTAAACCTTAAACATAAGACAGGGTAAAGTTAGTGAAATATTTACTTAAAGCCATTTTTCAAATGAAATAATAACAAAGAGGGTCTGAGCTTAATCTTTTTAAACTTTGGTGTTGATGCATGTATGAAACAGTGTATTGTACAGTGTATAAACTGTGATGACCTATTTTACTTACAGCCATAACCTGTAGTTAAGTATATCTCCTGGCTTTTTTCTGAGTAATTG
Source organism: Kiunga ballochi (assembly GCA_037177335.1). Classification (NCBI taxonomy): domain Eukaryota; kingdom Metazoa; phylum Chordata; class Actinopteri; order Atheriniformes; family Pseudomugilidae; genus Kiunga; species Kiunga ballochi. The sequence continues at coordinate 16,376,285 of JBAMIG010000010.1, read as the reverse complement.
GTCATTAATACATGTGCAGTTCTAATAGGTTATTAAGGCGTAGTTTAGTTTTTGATCAGAATACAAAGGAATACAAATGTTTTTGTCTCATGTTGTATCACATTTTATTTATTTTACAACAAGCTGCTGCAGTATAATGTTTAATCCTTTCATCCATTTTCAAAGTAAAAAGCAAGGTTACTAACAATCACACTACAGCACAGCTCACAACACTTTGCTTATCTAATTTGCTTCTTACCAGATTCCTGATACAAAGGAAAATATTTGAAATATGCCAAATATGCCAGTAATGAAAACGCTCATAACATGGACAACATGTTAAACATGAGAAATGTTTATGTGTAGCTATTAAACAGAATTCCTTCCATCCCTTTTCCCATATCCAGTTACTCAAGTTTAGGTTTTTAAAGCTACCATCAGTAGCTGAAGGTGAGGTACACCCTGGATAGTTCAGCAGTCCTTCATAGGGCCAACACAGAGATGAATGGGACATACAAGTATGCACGCTCTCACACTCATGGTCACACTCCATCTTTGGTTGAAAATAGGTTTACCAGTTTACCTAACATGCATGTTTCTGCACTGTGAGACAAAATCTGGGTACCTCGAGTTAAAGCAAAGCAAACTGTAGAAAGCCCCCCTGGTAAGTTTCTAAGCTGTTTCTTTTCACTGTGAGATGGTAGAGCTAACCACCATGCAGCCCCAGATGCTGGCATGCCATGGTAATGATCCTTTTCAATTTTGTGTCCAAATTAGAACAGAAATGTTATGTTTTTGTGAACTTGTTCAATAAAATATGTTTTCTTTCAGTTGTTTTAAGTTTTCCCTGCATCCTCTGTTTTTCACCAGCAAATGGTAATGAGCCTTCGAGTTTCTGAGCTCCAAGTGTTGTTGGGCTATGCAGGACGGAATAAGCATGGGCGCAAACATGAACTTTTGACCAAAGCTCTTCACCTACTCAAAGCTGGTTGCAGTCCTGCTGTGCAGATGAAGATCAAGGAGCTCTACAGACGACGTTTCCCAACTAAAATGGTTTCACCAGTGGACTTGGCTCTTCCTGGTGTCCACTCTGCCTCCAGCTTGCCTGCTGGTCTTGCCCAGCTGGGATTTGACAGCCACAGTTCTCCGTCACCACTGCTGCCAGTTTCTCTACTCAGACCTAAGCACGAGTTAAATCTCCCGCATCTCTCCTCTGCCCTGCACCCTGTACATCCTGACGTTAAGCTCCAGAGATTGCCATTCTATGATGTACTGGATGAGCTCATCAAACCAACCAGCTTGGGTGAGTCTACTACATCCTACTCAGCTGCATGTCTAGTGAAAACTCTCCTTCCACTTGTCCATACCTTTGTTGCATTGTGTTCATATCTGAATCAGCACTTGTGCTTATCAGTTTCTATAAATTTCTATCTAAGTTTCTGTTTTTGGTCTTTTTTCAAAGTTTCTGACAATAGTCAGCGGTTCCAGGAAGCATGTTATGCCTTTGCATTAACACCGCAGCAAGTTCAACAGATCAGCAGCTCCATGTAAGTGAGAAAGCTGGCTGTAGTGTTCTGTTGTTGCCCTTTGCAGAGATAATAGAGCAGGCATACCCAAGTGTGGAGGACGTGCAGTCATGTGTTTCCGGTTGATGACGTTGCCATTTTGGACGGCAAGCGTCCAGTGATAACCATAGCATATCCACACAGGATAAAGCATGGATTTAGCCTAAACACACTCACACAGCAAGTATTTGTGGATGGTAGCAACAGAAAGCTCTATGTCATTATGTCTCGGTAAGTTTCCATCAA
>JBAMIG010000010.1:16359410-16374395 GCA_037177335.1 Kiunga ballochi | reverse complement strand
CGTCAGAACATACGTTACCAGCTGCTTCAGACCCAGCTGCAGGTTACCATGGCCACGCATCAGAACATACGTTACCATGGCAACGCCTCAGAACTGCTGCAGACCCAGCTGCAGGTTACCATAGCAACGCGTCAGAACATACGTTACCAGCTGCTGCAGACCCAGCTGCAGGTTACCATGGCAACGCGTCACAATGACAGATAGTAAATAATCCACTCAGCTGCTTTCTGTGGAAAAGCAGTTTTAATAGTTTTAAAAAGGTAATATTTATTTCTTTTGTAAGTGACCGTAGAAGAAGCGGCATAATGTCCTTTAATATGTCCATTTGAAGTCATTAATAGTCTTCATAGAAGCAACAGCACCTCCAATAATACAGCGCGACACCAAGAATCTGTAAATTAAAAAAAAAAAACAGGTTGTTCTTTTTGCCCTGCCTGTTAAAGCTGCTACACCTCAATGCGGAGCATGAAATAACCGTCTTCACCAGGTAGAATACTCCACACACTACTGTCTGTCCTGTTGTAACTGGTCTGACACTGGACTACTTGCCCTCCATCATGGCAGCAAACAAGTCAGGTGACTCAGGGACGTCAGCTGCACATCCTCCATAGTCCATGAGATCTACCATCCTGCAACTTGTAGATTCATTGAATAGCTCGTAAGCAGCTCTGCAGAGCTGGAGGAAACGCAGAGAAAGGAGTTCAGCTTTTTGGTTCAGATGGGTTTCAGAAGGGATGCATCTAAAAGTTGCAGGATGGTAGAACCTGAGGACTGGACTTGGCTCTCCTGCGATAGAAATGTAAAATATTTACTATCATACCCTTTTACAATATACAGCTTATCTGGCACTGAAAGTACATTGAGTTGTTATCCAGTCATGTCTTGCACTGTTCTTACCAGTCTGACCTGACCTCTTTAAACTTTTTAGGGACATATCTGGGACCAAATGTGACTTTGCTGTTCAAGTCCAGTTAAGGTATATCTGTTATATTTTCATTGTGGGCCTTTTTATTTTACTAAAACAATTTCTGCTTTTACCAAAAACTTCAAAGATTTCAGATGAATGTGAGGTTCTTTAGTAAAAAGTAGAGCCTGGTTATGTTGTAGTTAACTCAGATCAAGACTACTCATTTCTGTTATGTGAGAACTGCAATATGGCAGGTTTTCTGTGTTTCCCTGCTCCAATAGATCTGAGTCAATCCATTCAACAGCATATCAAACTCTACACAAAGACTCATCTGAGTTAGGTGTGTTGGAGCAGGTACACACAGGTACACCCTGTGGCCTGTAGGACGGCATAGAGTAGCTCTAACTTAAATCTTTGTAAACTTTAGTGCTTTGGAAATATTTATAACTAATGAAGCGTTACAATGAAATCACAGAATAAACTGAATTACAACTCAGTACATTTAAAAATTAACGTTAAATAAAATGCACCCTTTTTACTTAGATAATATACTTAGAAATATCCTCCTACTATATCAGAGATGCACTATCGTCCTGCAGGTTTTTCTCTCTATAATACATTTGACTTAAATCAAAGATCCATCAACCCACTTTTAACTAAAAGCTGGTGAATGTTTTCATTTTAATCCGATGAGTTACAGCAGAGAAACTATAAAAGCTGCAGGACAGTAGCCCGAACAGTCTGGAGTTGGGATCCTTTCCTGCATCATAGATGAAAGTAGATGTATTTAATACAACTGATGTGGTAAAATAAGTCCGCCTAATTATGAAACTGGTGAGCAAACGATAATAAATTCCTGTTTGGTGATGTTTGGTTACAATATTTTAACAAGTCATCTCCACTTTTTAGATTTTGCTTATCAGAGACAAGTTGTCCACAGGAAGATCATTTCCCCCCCAATCTCTGTGTGAAGGTCAACGGCAAGCCCTGTAATCTTCCGGTGAGTCCAGACTATTTTGATTTCTTTGTTCTGGACTTCACTTTCAATGTGCTCTCCCATTTGTTACTAAATGTGTGTGTTTTTTCCTGTGCTGACTGCAGGGATATCTTCCTCCCACCAAAAATGGAGTTGAACCCAAAAGGCCCAGTCGCCCCATCAACATAACGTCTCTTGTGCGACTGTCCACGACTGTCCCCAACACAATCGTGGCGTCCTGGACCTCAGAAATTGGGAGGGTAAGACGGTTGCAGCAGAATCTTGTAAAATCTACAACTTTGAGTTATTTTCATGATGTTTACTTTTTGTTTTTTGTCAGAGTTTTTCCATGGCAGTATATTTAGTAAGACAGCAGTCGTCTGTAGTGTTGTTGCAAAGACTTCGGGCCAAAGGCATCAGGAACCCGGACCACTCAAGAGCTCTGAGTAAGTCACTGCTTCATTTAATAGTATTGCCACTGTGTGTGATCTCACATTTAGAAGTTAAAGGAACTTCATTTTAGCATTATAAAAGATCTTAGTTCCTGTGCAGGTGTGGAAAATGCTTAGTTCCTTTCCTGTTAAAGCTCAGATATTGTTAGCCCAGAGGTTTACAGAGTTTTCCTTCATCTTATGAAGCTTTGTTTACTCTGTAGAAACCCCATGTTTCTGTTTACCAAAGTTTAATGTTCAGTGTGAAAAACAAGAGAGAATTCATCCAGCTTTACCAATTACATTTGACATATTTGATAACAAGCTTTGTCATTCTTTAACCTTGATGCTTTTCTTCTTACATTTAACAGTAAAGGAGAAATTAACGGCTGATCCAGAGAGCGAGATCGCTACCACCAGTCTACGAGTTTCTCTCCTGTGTCCTGTAAATACTCTTCATCCTTATTTGCTCTATTATAGCTGCAAGAAAGTCTAAGTGGATTGATTTAAAAAATAATGTACCTATTTCTGTGAACAATGCTGAGCTTGTAGCTACTAAAAGCTGAGTTTATCGTCACAGTTGAGTGTGTGCTTTGAGGTTTATTGCCATAATGCTTTATTCCTCTGTAATACAAGGGGATTGTTATATTATACCATCTTGAGAAGTTATATTTTTTTGTGTGTTAAAGCTTGGGAAGATGAGGCTGACTATCCCTTGCCGATCAATGACATGCTCACACCTTCAGTGCTTCGATGCTACACTTTATATTCAAATGAATGAGAAAAAGCCGACATGGGTGTGTCCAGTGTGCGATAAGAAGGCCCCGTATGAGCACCTTATTATTGATGGGTGAGCAAAACATTGATTAATTTCAAATCTATTCTTTGGGTTTATTATTATATATTGTAGAGTGATGATGATTATATTGTGATTAATGATTATATTGTTTTTACAGGCTGTTCATGGAAATCTTGAATAGCTGCTCTGACTGTGATGAAATCCAGTTCAAAGAAGATGGAAGCTGGGCGCCCATGAGGTCAAAGAAAGAAGTGCAGGAGGTTTCTGCTTCCTATAATGGTGTAGACAGCGGTACGGAGCCTGCACATTCCCAACCTCTGGTCCTGTTTGATTAGTGAGTGAAGTGTAAGTTTGCTGTTTCTCTTTAGATTTATCTGGAACGGAAACTAACGAGCAGAAACGAGGATCCTCTCATGACAACAACAAGAAAGTGGATGTGATTGATCTTACACTGGATAGCTCCTCAGAAGATGAGCAGGATGATGAGCCACCTCCAAAAAGGGTTTGCCCATCACTGTCTCCTGTGTCTCCACCTGCAAACAAGGGGTAAGCCTCAAAACCACTAATCACACGTTTAGAGGACCATAATCTGTGTTTTGGGTAGCTCCACTCACTTCTGTCTGATTGTTTCCTTTTGTCTTTGTTTCCTCTCAGAGTATTGAACCTGCACAGCCAAGCCTCACCTGTAGACAGAGCTCCCAGCATGCCTCCTGTGGAGACCAGTTATATCCCTCCCCCACCACCTCTTATCCAGGACTACCGCCACTATTATCACACTAGTGACCTGCCAGGTAGAACGGCTTGGTGTCTGCATAAATGATTATTTTTTTATGCTTAATTAAATCTATGGTTAATAGCATTTAAGATACATCTTGGTCTTCTTTCTCTTTTACAGATCTAAATTTCTTCTCTTTCCTCCAAGGTGACAATCAGGTATGGTACCTGACACCTTTTTTTTAATAATACAATTTATTTCAGTTTTGAAACAGTATTATTTTATTAATAAAATTCATATCAGTGATATCTTTAGTTCTCTAGTCTAAAATTATTATTATTATTATTGTTATTATTATTATGGCCCTCTGTATGAACATGCTTTACTGTGCATTTATTACTTTTTTTTTACTTTAATTTGTTTAAATGTTTTTACTCTAACAGTAACTCTTCTCTGTCCTGTTAGCATTATAACATGGTGATGGCTGCTGCAGCAGCTGCATCAGCCTCTGCACCGGAGGACCACGATCTGCTCCTCAACAGATTCCTGCCCTACAGTTCCTCTCAGATTTTACGGGAGCAGCCAGGTACCCCTGGTAGCAGCACACTGGCAGCCACTAACGGAGGTAGCAACAGTGGAAGCACCAGCAGTTTGGTGTCGTCAAGCAGTCTGCGAGATCGGGAAAAAGACAGAGACAGCCACACCATTACAGGATTGTCCAGGTCCTCAGTGGAAGCTGCGGCAGCAGCGGCTGCCATCTATGGCTCCATATCTGACGTTATCTCTCTTGATTAGATCCACAGAACTAAAAGACAAAAAGACCTCGAACAGTAGTTCTTTGTAAATATTAAAAAGGAAGATGAAAGAATACAGCGCTATGTACAGAGAGGACATCTATTTTCAATTTTACTTATCACATGTACAGAAACTTAGGACGCCTCTTGTCCAGTGAGTTACTTCAGTTGATATTTTTCTGTGAATACTGAAGACTTTTTCACACCTCTTCACGTGGTCCTTTGATTATATTGTAGATTTTGTACCTGTTTTTACTATTTTGTTTCAATATTTAATATCAATGGCATTATTTCAGCATACATGTGCAGAACCCAGTGAGGCAACACCTGGAACATATTTAGGATATAAAGAAAAAGAGCATTGTTGCTCTGAAATGAAAGGCAAGCCACAGCAAATGTGTAACCATTTCTTTATTTTCTAAGTTTAGTTTATCTGTCAACATTTTTGGCAGCTGAAGGATCTAGCCATTTTTTTGCCATCACTGTAGATGTATTTTCTCAGACATAAATGCTGTGGTTGTTATTTTTAAGGAATTATTTATATAAGTTATGTTGGATTTTAAAGAAGCATTCCCTATGCCTCTTAGAACTCCTGCCACTAGATATGCAAAAGCAAATGCCAGATACTTCTGTTGTCACAATGGCACTCTTTCTTTTCTCACTTATTTTAAACAAATCAGCTATGAACAACATGTTAATGCTGGGCTGTACCTAAAGAACATGGAAACTGGGAGTAAATCATTATTTTTACTGTTGTTTTTTCTAGTGTTTGATGAAAGGGAGCTAATATGGAAAGCACAATTGGACCCATAAAAAACATATATATATATATATATATATATATATATAAATTACCAAATTTTGCTTTTTAGTGTATAAAAGTTGTCTGTGGCTCTGAAAATATGACCAGTTGACACTGCTCCACTTTGAAGACGAGGCTATTTCTGGTCTGTTTAAAGTTAATTCCTAATTGCATTTCAGTCTGTTCTATTGTAGCACTTGTCTCTTATTTTCTGGTTTTATAAGACCTGTGTGGACCAGTGAGGCGTTCACACTCACTTTTTTGCTTTGAATGTGTGCTTATTGCCTGAAAGCTCACCTGTTGAGGTGCTGTGCTGTTCTGTAGTGAGGCCACAGGATGCATAGCGGTTTTTTGGGTGTTTAATATATTTGCAACAGCCTTTAATATTACTGTGATAGCTTAGTCTTGAGTGAATCACAAGATGCATTTTGGCCCAGAGATTGGAAATGATTGAGATGATTATGAATGCCTCCCCTCCTTACGTTTATTTTTTTTTTGACGTGCTTACAGTTAGGATTATTTATTATCATATATATTTTCAACATTTGATTTGTGAATATGCATTGCTGTCATTGTATGTGATATTTTCTTTTGTAATGATATTATATTGCTATTTAAAAATGTCACTGTTGCTTGACATGCATTGTACTTTTTTCAGTTTCTGTCCGTTTTGCTATCACATGATGTCAATAACTCAATAGAAGCTTTGATAATTTGGAACGGCTATAAAGTCTACTGTGCTATTTGCATTAACTGAAACCCATAAAATAACTTATTCCTCATAAGTTTCAGGATATTCTTTATCCAGCTCTATGTACACCTCTTATGTCAAGAAGTTTGATATGAAAATCATTCAGAAGACCTTTTCAAATGGATAATGCATCAAGCACAAATGTACCATGTCTCTCTCTCTCTCTCTCTCTGTGTGTGTCTCTCTCTTTCTCTCTCCTAAAGAGCAGCAGAGTCAATACTGAGGAGGTCATTATCAATGCTTTTTAAAACCTCAACCACCTTACACTTAATATTAACCATAGTTTGATTAGAAGCATGTATTTCCTGGCAGAAGAGCCACAGACTTAATAAGAAAAGTTAAACTATACACTAAACATACTAAATGTACCACAATACAGAATATAAAACAGGAAGTCAGTAATCCTGTGAGATTAGGATAGATGTTTATAATTTAGCTTTAATTGCATATTTTAAAATCTGATTTTTTTTGTTTTGTATCTTTTAACTCCATAACAAGCAGGACACAAAAATGAATATTTTGAATATGAAATTATCTGCTGAATAACTTACCAGGTTTGTTGTAGGAAGTTAGAAAACCCCTGTGTTTCTAACTTATTGCTCTGCAGTAACCTGTTAATTCAAACCCAAAATCAACCAGCTAAATTATTTAATCTATGTAGAACATTCAGTCATTTGAAATCTAAAACTTTGATTTTATTTTTTTGTCATGTATTTTTAAATACTTTTTATGTGGAATTGAAAAATGTCAACCTGTAGTAGAAATATAAAAACAGTCCTCTATCAATCTGATCCTATAAGGGCTGTTAGTCCAGCAGGTTTCCAGTGTTTTCCTGCTCCAATACACCAGGTTTAAATCAAGTGGATCCGCCATTTCAGGGATTGCACAATGAGTCATTTGAGTCAAGTCTGTGGGAGCAGGGAAACCTGTAGAGACCCCAATAGGACCAAATTAAGTAGCCTTGTTCTGGGACTTTGATGGGGTACTTACACCCTGATTGTTTTCGGTTTTCTTCTAAACATCTGCTGTCAAGGACCTAAAAAGAAAGAGAGGGATAAAAATACACACTATCTCAATGAATAGGAGCAAATTTAGGGACCCTGATTTAGGATATCCATGGTATAGGATTATTGATGAATAATTATGTAAAGATGCTGTGTAGTGTTAAGTCTCACTTGCTGTGGAATAGCATTAGACCTCTATGTGAATATTTTATAGAGAAAACAAAGTAAAAAAAAAGACTTATTGTGAAGTATAAGCAATTACAATTATTCCACACCATATCTCGTCGTAGAGGCTAAACTTTAAAACAAATGGCAGAGTTGGTTTGTTTTACATTTTTAAAAAAAATATTTGATTATTTGTGAAAAAAATATTTTTGAAGTAAAAAATTATTGTTGTAAACTCCAAAAAAAATCGCAAACTTTTTTTTTTTTTAACCAGCAGACGGAGAATGTGAAGTCCTTCTCGGTCACCGTATTATTACGTCACTGCGTGGGTAATGACGTTATTTAAAAGCGGCGCCGTTGCGGACTGGAATGGGAGCTGGCGATTTTTCCCATACTTTGATAGTTTAATCCGTGAATGGCGCCGAAACAGGACCCGAAACCTAAATTTCAAGAAGGTAACAAGCTTTCAGTGGCCTGCTTTTCGGGAATCTGAGGCCACAGTAACCGTTAAAGCAAAGTATGAGGTTCCTCAATGTTAGCTTACCATATCAATACAAACACTGTGGTCACGCAGCAGTTAGCGGTGTTAGCTTTTAGTGTTGATATACTGACAGGTCGCTTTATTTCCCTGCTTTACAAGCTTAGCCAGTCATGTCTCTGATAAACATTCAGATGGTTTCAACAGAAAATACTGCATTTAATCTTAGTGATGTTCCTTTTTGCTGGTACCATCAGCTCCATTCATGCAGTGTTGACTCGGATGGACTTGACCGCTCACTCTTCTGTTATTGAGCTAACTGTTAGCTAGATGGTGGCTAACCTATTGTTGATGTCACACTGTTTCTTTTTCCCTCCCGTGGTTATATAACTTTTTTTTTAAAAGAAGCTGTATTAAAATAGTGTTTATCAAAGGAGTTTAGGTTGAAAAACATGCGTAATTAATACATTTAGAGCAGCAAACATCACATGAACACAAAGCAGATAGAAAATCTTGAAGCGAGTCCGTTTAAATGGTAACTTTAATAACATTTAGTTGGAATCTACCGGCGTAGCAAAAAATCAGTGTAATGCATGCTTATTTCTATTTGATCATGCTTGTACCTGTATATCTCGCAGTAGTTTTATTAAGTTGCTTTTGAAAGACCTGCTATGCTGACTTATTCTACCATGTCTGCTAAGGTGAAAGAGTGCTGTGTTTTCATGGGCCATTGCTCTACGAAGCTAAGGTTAGTTGTTATATTTAACCTGCCTCATTGATGATGACATAGTTTTCTCTGCCATTCGTGGTGAATTATGCCTTTTTCCTCCAGTGTGTGAAGATAAACACCAAGGACAAACAAATCAAGTACTTCATTCATTATAGTGGATGGAATAAGAAGTAGGTTTTTAGCTTAATATAAAAATTGACTTATTCTTTAAAACCATTAAAAGTAATTAAATGATTTTATTCTTCCAGCTGGGACGAATGGGTTCCTGAAAGCAGAGTGCTTAAGTATGTGGACAGTAATCTTCAGAAACAGAAAGAGCTACAGAGGGCAAATCAGTAAGTTTGTGACACAGAATGAAGAATTAAAAAGTTTCTGTCCTCTAAAATCTCCTGTAGTCTTCATCAGTATTTCTGGACCTGTTGACTTTGTAAGTCATTTTTAAATAAATCAATTTAATTGCTCTTAATTCAGAGATCATTATGTGGAAGGAAGAATGAGGGGAGCCGCGCCAAACAAGAAGATACCTCCTCCATCGCAGAAAAATGATGTGTTAGTCCATGTTTTCTCCCTTTTTGTCTTTATCATCACTCACCTTCTTAGACTTTTTGCAAAATTATAAATGTTTCTCTTATACAGGAAAACCAAAAAGAACAAACAGAAAAGTGAGTACATCATGCTGTTAAATTACATGAACTTTAACGTTTCATTTATGATGATCTGTTTTTTGTGTGTGGTGTTTTTTTTATTTTATTTGCTAAGTAGAGCTGCTGTTTGTGCAGAAGAACCATCATGTATGCTTGTCTGTGCAGTTCCTGGAGCAGGAGAAGGGACAAGCTCAGGCGGTGATCCAACTCACCCCCCACGAAAGAAGAGGGCACGTGTTGACCCTACGGTGGAGAGTGTGCGTGGCAAATCTGTTCATGCTTTTAGTAATGGTTCTTTGTTTTTACCTTTTTTTACTTACTTATTCATTCATTTATTTATTTATTTATGATTTATTTAGATGCATATTTAGTTTCCATTTAAGAATCAAATTATAGGGTTTAGTTCTTATAGAGCAGAAATCTATCTTTTAGATCCATTTCTGATGGTTTGTTGGCAGAAGTGTCAACATAATAGAGTTTCACTTTTCTCTCTCTCTCTCTTTGCACAGGAAGAAACCTTCATAAATCGAGTGGAGGTGAAAGTAAAAATCCCTGAAGAGCTGAAACCATGGCTTGTGGATGACTGGGACCTGATTACACGACAAAAACAGGTAACCAATCAAAAGTTTGTCTGCATACTCTTTTTCAGTGACATCATCACATGTTGTTTATGGTGTAATTATTGCAGGATGTTTACAATGTCATTCATTTTGTGTTTGCAGCTTTTTCACCTACCTGCCAAAAAGAATGTGGACGCAGTCCTTGAAGATTATGCAAACTATAAAAAATCCAGAGGAAACTCAGACAGCAAGTAACAACTTATTTTTCTCTTTTAATTAGTTTGTAAATGAACTAAAAAGCTTTATATTGTCACTGTGACTCGTTTTCTGTCATCTATGACTATTAAACGTGTTCATGCATGTTTTTCTTCTCTTCTCAGAGAGTTTGCTGTAAATGAGGTGGTTGCTGGTATTCGTGAATATTTCAATGTCATGCTGGGAACACAACTTCTCTACAAATTTGAGAGGCCTCAGTATGCGGATGTCCTGGCCAACCAGCCGGATACGTCTATCTCTCAGATCTATGGCGCCCCTCATCTACTAAGACTCTTTGGTACGAACACACTAAACACTTACATGTTTCGTAAAACCGTGCTACAATATTATGTTTTCATTTTTTAATGTTCTGCACTAAAATGATGCCGGTGAGTTTAGTTATACTTTGAGTCAAGTTATCTAGGAAAGCCATTAAACTGTTACATTTTCAAGTATTGTGGCTTTTTACCTTATTAGTATGATACAATGGTTTCAAACAATCTGGATTAATAAAGGCAGCAGTTCTTTTGTGTGCTGCTCAGTCTAGCAGCACCATTTCTGAGCTGATGAGTCCAGTTTTTCCTCATCTGCAGACCCAGAAGCACAGATATATCTGCTAGCAGCGGTAAGACATTTATCTACGGGTATTAAAGGATCTAATCTGAAGATCTCAACCTTTTCCTCGTTTTCTCACACTGTTGCTTTAGTATGTCACCACGGTCTGATCATTGCACACACCTGGTGTGAAAATGGTCTCATGCTCCCTGAACCAGTCGTTCATAATATGAATGTGATGAATTTAGTCATCTCGGAATATTCCTGTGTCATCAGGGAAGAAAACATCCATCGATGGATAACCGGGTCATTCAGGTAGTCAGCTGATCTCATTCCTTTGAGCGCATCCTGTTGCAACTGCAGCAACCCTGGATGGTAACACTGCCTCCACAGGCGTGTCCAGTAGGAAGGATGGCTGGATCACTTCATGCAGCTCTCTCCTTACCCTGATGCACCCATCACTTTAGAACAGGATCAATCTGGACTCATCAGACCACATGACCTTCTCTCATTGCTCCAGACTTCACTCTTTATGAACAATCCCAGCTTATCATGATTATTAATCGATTTATTTTAATAGGGACATTTCTTACATAAGATTGATTTTGACTGACTTTTATTTTATACATATCAAAACAGAATATCCAGGATTGGCTGAAAGAAGGTGTACCTGTTCAGGTACACTGAAAACAAGTCAGCCACTGGCAGGAAACTGTTGTGGCCAAAGAAATATTACAAGTATTAACTAGAACTATAAAACCAACTTATTTATCTGCCACTATGAGCCGGGCTTTGTTCTGTTTCAAGCACTTAAATACTGGATTGCAGTTTGTGAAAAGCTGTTAGAAAAGAGGAGAAGTTCTTTCTTCTCACTTTGTGTAAAATTGTGATTGTTTTGGGTTTGACAGTGAGAATTGGAGCCATGCTGGCGTACACTCCCCTGGATGAGAAGAGCCTTGCACTGCTGCTCACTTATCTACAAGACTTCCTCAAGTGAGTGTTTGTTTGTTTGGAGACTGTTCTACATGGTTCTACACGGTTCTACATGGTGCACGTTCTACTGCAGTAATGACTGAAATGTTTCTCCATACCAGGTATCTCGTAAAGAACTCGGCGTCGCTCTTCAATGCCAGTGACTATGAAGTGGCTCCTCCAGAGTACCACCGCAAGGCAGTCTGAGTTTTTCTATTATTTGAAGACCTGAAGCCTTTTTGAGCTGAACTCTGGACATGAAGTTTTTACTTGTCAAAAGGATTTCTTCCAGGTCCTTTTTTAAAGAACAGATTGTGAAAGATCTGTTGAGTCATCGAGGAGGAATTAGATGTGAAAGTAGAACCTGGACATGTGGAAAGCTGCTGAGTACGCTCTTCCTGCTTCTGGTATGTTTTTAAATACCACTTTTTAGTTTGTATTATAGAGATGATTGGTCTAATAACAACTTCTCCAGTATTTCAACAAGACTGTTTCCTTTTCCAGTTCAGAGGCTGGTTACATTTGTTTTCATCATTTTCTAATAAAAGTCTTTTATTCCTCTATCTGTCAATCTTTTTGAAGGGGATTAAAATGATGGGATAGAATCTGGTGTCTCACTTTGTCTCATGGAGTAAAAAAAGTTTATTAACTGTTCTGTATTGATAAACATTATTTAACCCAAATTTTGTTTTAATTCTTTTTCTTTTTTTTTATAAATAAAACTTCCATCCATTTTCCATACCGCTTCATCCAATCCAGGGTTACACGTAGCTGGATCCTATCCCAGCTGTCATCAGGTGAGAGGCAGGTACACCTGGACAGGTTTCCACTTCATCACATGGAGATGAAAAACCAGACTCACTCACACAATCAGCCTAACATGCATGTCTGGGTGGTGGGAGGAAGCTGGGGAACCGAGAGAGAAGCGGACATGGACACTCCACAGAGACTACTGAGACTAGAACCAGCAACCTTCTCACTGAGACAGAGCACTAACCGCTGTGTGCTTAAACAGCATCTCATTAACTCTTATTTAAAGAACTTTTTTAAGCGAGGAGGAACGCCTAGCTACCTCAGTGAATGTGAGGAAATAAGAAATCAGCTGTGAGTTTGTGTGGATGGAGAACACACTCAAGAACCAGAGAATGTGCTAGAACAGGACATTTATGTGGCTGTGTTGGCTTAGCTGTGATTAAACTCTGACAAACAGAAGTACATTTCCACATACCGGTTTGACTTATGGTATTATAAGGGTATTGCTTCATCACGGCCCTGTTTATGGTGTGAACTTACCATGTTTTGGATCATTGTGTCACTGTTAGCAGGACTTCCTGTAAGCCGCAGCCTGGGTGAGTTGTGTTATTAGTGTTGCATAACAGACACTGTGTTGGAAGAGCATTCTGTTTACATGTTTCCACATCTTGTGATCTTTTACTTGCACTTCTACTTATTGTGTGACTGACAGCTTGCAGAGCTCCAAATCAAATAATGGATGTTTCTCCTGCTGGGATTCAGGAATCGTTTTTCCAAATGATCTGCTCGTATGTCTGTTTAGTTCATTATGGAGGCTTAAATTACTGCCTCTTTACTCTGCTTACATTTAGTTAATCACTCATTTGTGGCTGCAGCCAAAATACCTTCTCTTGAAGAAATGAAGTCAAACTTGTGACTTATTAAATGTAGATTAAACAGATGGTTTTTAATTAACACACTTTAAAGCTACAGACCTGGTGCAGGGCTGTTTTGTCCCGACATTTTAATCCTGTAATCAAAAGATCATTTGAAACAAAGCGGGTTAAGAGGACTAGCTATGTGTGTTGTCTGTGGCTGGTTTCCTTTGCTGGTGTGTGCTGTGCAGATGGAGAACATGTGCTGCAGTGTGAGGAATTTAGCTGAGGAACCCGAGCCAGAGCAACCCTGCTCCTCTCACCCCTGTTCACAGTGTTTGGCTTCGTTCCCCTGTGAGACCTACTTGACATGAAAAAAGAGAAGCAACATATTTGTTTTGTGGTTTTATCTGTCAGCTGCTTTCAGTTGCTATAGTTACAACAATCCAGATCCTTTCAAGAAGACACTTTTAATCTAATTTTCCTAACCTGAGCAAGAACCAGATGTGTTTTCACTGGAGAGAGCTCTGTATTGCAGGACCCTGGTGGCTTTTAAAGTCCTTCAGAAGGACAGAGGACTTCTCTGGATATGTGTTCATGAAGATGGCTCCATTTGTTTCTGCTGTTATCAATCCCTCATAGTGAAGGACAGGTTTTCATGTAACCGCGGCGACGATGACGTTATTATTTTAGTTGGCTTTGTTTTGCTGTCATTACCTTTTTAAGTGACAGATATGTCCCAAACACTGAGAGTTTGCTGAAGTGGGATTGGTTGTCGCTAGTTTCTTCCAGCTTTCTCTGTTCTGGTTTTATCAAACTAAATGCAGTCAGATGAGTTTCTGGATTCAGAAAAACCAGTGAGGAGTAGAGATGTTATCAGCATTCTGATATTATCCGATATCAGCATTTAAATGGGATGTTGGGAAATATCAGTGATGGATTTTATTCTTTTTTTTAATCTAAATAATATTTATTTTTTGTGTTAAATCTGTCGCTTCATAAAAGTTACAAAGTCAATATTTTCTTATATAATGTTTCACAGTGATTAAAAGTTACTTTAACTCAAAATGACAAAATATAAGAGATGTTATTTATATTTCCAGATATGTTTGTTTGTTTGTCTCAACTCACAATTAATCCTGTGATGTAATCAAAGTGCAACACAAGGAGCTCGTATGTGGACTCACTGAGATGTTTGGGAATTATTATAGTCTCTGCAGAAACCAAATTTACTGCAAAGGTCTATTTTAGACATCTTTTGGATCATCAAACATGCACCTGGTCAAATTGACCAATCAAGGTTGTTCCTTATATCTGCCTTGAGCTTTACTGGTTTTACTTGCTTCCATTATGGTTGGAAACTAAAATAAACCATCTCCTGAGCTGTGGAAGTCACTGTTTAGAAATGTGTTAAAATTCTATGTAAAACTACACAAATGGGAAAAGCTGCAGACATTTTTCTCCTCATTTCCCCCATTTTATTAGAAATCTCTTTAAAAGGTTTAATAAAAGTAGTTTTAGTAATATGTAATGTTGGAGTAGTCCCACCAGGGGGCGTAATCGTAATAAAACTCATTATTCTTGTTTGCAGGAGTTTGTGGCTTTTTAAAAAGGTTTTTGTTTTCTTCTTACAGATGCACATATAATACACAAATTTCACAAAGAAACATCATGTTGCTGTGAATATGTACTGCTAATTAAAAATAAGTACTTGTGTCCTAAAGTCATAAACAGAAGAAAATCCAGCAGGGATGCAGAAAGAGCTTACAGGACTGTCTCAGAAAATTAGAATATTGTGAAAAAGTTCTTTATTTCCTGTAATGCAATTAAAAAACATGAA
>JBAMIG010000010.1:16289381-16350083 GCA_037177335.1 Kiunga ballochi | reverse complement strand
CCACCCATCCATCCATCCATCCATCCATCCATCCATCCATCCATCCATTATTTCTACATCTTAATCTAATGAGGGGTTGTGTGTGAGTGGAGTCTATCTCAGCAGTCATTGGGTGAGAGGCAGGACACACCTTGGACAGGTCTCCAGTCCATCCCATGCTGCTGCTCAAGTCCTCACTGAGAAAGTGAATCATAATGAGTCCTCAGGTCTTCTTTCTGGCTTCCTGTTTGTCAAAGTTGACTTTAAAATCCTGCAGTTTGCATTTCAGAGTTTCTGGGTCATGATGAAGCAACCAGCTCAGAGGAAAGAGCCATGTTCTTCCTACAGTGAGGTCAGAGATAGAGGACAGTCTCCAGGCTTCCCCTGACTCCATGCCTAGGTGGCTTTGGGAAAGACACTGAACCCTGTATTACCAACTGTTAACTGTTCACCACAACCTTTATTTCCTGCTCTTTCTCTGTACTTTCCTCATTTTAAAAAACATTTAGTTTGAAGTCTCTCTTTAAAACACTTTAATGCTTCCTCGGCACCCCGCTGTAATACTTTTATGTTTTATGTAAAGCACTTGTCTTGTACATGGAATGCAGTGTCCAAATAAACTTGCCTTCCAGGACATTGACTACCTTGTGGTCATTGACAGAGGTGATTTGACACGATAAAGTTTATTTGTTTCTCTGTATGGCGTGCAGAGGTCACACAGTCGTATGTTTGTTTGGCAGGTCAGCTGAATCTACTGCCAGTGAAGGAGACGTTACAGAAAGAGAAGCACTCAGGTCCTTCCTCCCTGTGTGGAGATGGCCAGACCACCTCTTATCCCATCTCCCCGTTGAAATGTCTGAAGTCGCTCCACATGACTTAGTACTGTTGGTACTCTGAAAGAAAACAACCCTCAAGGGAAACTTAGGCAACCATAAATATTTAGGCACCAAAAAGCTTTATGGAGTTTGCTGTAAAAGGATTTATTTCAGCCGGAGAGGTGATGTATCTGTGTCAAAGGACTTGAAGCGACCGGTGTTTACAGCATTGGATGTAAATCCTCAGATTTTCTCAGCCGAGCCAGAAAACTAAACCAAATAAGCACTTCAACACAAAAACATGCAAACACAACACAGTCTGTAAACGGGTTTGTGGAAACAGGTGCGAGCTCAGCATCCTTTTGGTTAAACTCATAACCACTGATTCATGTGAAGTAAAGGCCTTATATGGACAGATTTCAGCATATTGGCTCCATTCCTTTTCAGGATTGGGTAAAATTACTGCTCCGCTACACTAAGAGCTGGAGAGACATCCAGCAAGCTTGCAGCTCAGTGTAAGCTGGCATTTAGGGTGAAAGGTGAATCTGGATGTAAGGAAGCTTTTGCCAATAGATTTTTAGGATTTTTAGGGAGTTTGATCAACAGTTAGATACAATATCTACCTCTGTGTTCCAGTCAAGGGATTGATTAACCTCATATCTGAGCCAAATGATCCTTTGGACTTTTGTCTCTTTTGTTAATACTAAAAAACAGTAATTTGACAAAAGCAATGTTAAAACACAAAACTAGCATCTGATATGTGGAGCTGATTTTTAAAAAGATGCAAAGATGGATCGCCATTATTCTGAAGGCATGTCTTTGGTTATTAGTTATTATATTTATTATAATAACTAATTAGTTGTTGTGTTTTAATGTCTACACACTCTTGAGGGGAATGTTTATTGCTTTGGCTGCAAAATCTTATGCTCAGGTGTGAAACTGACCCAAAACACAAAAACTGTTTGGCTGAAAGTCAAAACAAAAAGCCAAATGCACTAAATCCCCAAACCTGTGTGAAGATGAGGGATCGTTTTATTCATTCTCTGTCAGATCAAAGCTTTCACGTAGAATTTGAAGGCATTTATTTCTAGGATAGTTCTTTTAAAAACTGAATATAGCATTATTATGTTATTATACACAGATAATCAATAAATACACACAGAAAGCTTCATTTGGTTACATTTTCCACATTTTGAACGGCATCGGTTATCTTCTTTTTCTGTCTTAAAGCAGTCTACAAACAACACTCCTCTACAGATAAGAAAGATATTTAGAGATTTTTAATCATATCAGAGGCTGAAATGTTTCATTTCCAGTGTTAAAGCCTGTTTTTATGACTGTTTTATATGAGCTCTGCTTTCCAGCTCCAGTCTCTGGGTTTTAAAACTTTATTGAAGTGCATTAATGTCTGGACAACATTAAAAAGTCATATTTTTTTATAACTGGAAAATGAATGATCTCCTTTGAAGATAGAAATCTTTAGTGCACCATCCTGTATAAATATAAGTCTATAAGCAAAATGACTGATTAAATATTACCAGCTTACTCAAACAGATGTAAACAATCTCGCTGCATTTTCTTATATTATTTCCTTTTCTGCAAACCAGTGTCACGCTGACGCAGCTGGACTCTCATGTTCCTGCTAAGCAAATCACTCGCAGCAGCAGACTCTTGGCAGCCTTCACTGCTGCTCTTCTTTTACCTTCACTCTCCTCATCAATGTTGCATGAATGTGTTATCAGCATCCCTCTCATCTCTGCCTTCCACCCTCGGTTCTGCCGGCCCCACAGCTTTCATGTCTATCCTCCAGGGCAGCTGGACATCCCGTCCACCGTCCATGCCACCACTGGCTTTGCTCTCCCAGCTGCTCTCCCTTCACCCTCCCCTGCTGCCCCACTTCCTCCCTGCGAGGTCACAGGGCTCCTCTGTCCCAGATTGCTTGAGGATCAGAATTCCTCATTACCCTGTTAACTGTACATTTATCTGACAAGACAGAGGAGAGAGACCGACCCCCGGCATCATTAAGCTTTAATGGACAGCCTAGAAATGAGGGAGACGCCATAAAAGCAGGAGCTGAACCAGAGTTTCTCTTTAATGTCTCTGATCGCCCTGACAGGATTATTAATCAGGAACTAAAGGAATTTAAAACCTTTGCTCTTGGCTTCCTCACTTAGAGTCTTTAGCTTGCACCATTACATAGCAAGTCAGGGTCAGGAGGTCTGTTGCTAATTGGTTCTACAGGGTTTTGAATAACAATGAGCTGAGCCCAATTACTGAACTACAGAGAGGCGGAGATGAGAGGCGAGGGAGGGGGACCTGGACCCAGTGGAGCAAGCCAAGCACATGGAGGATGCAGGAGGAAGGAGGAGGAGATGTGTTGGGGGGCTGTTTCATGGCTGCTGTCTCTCTTCTCCTCAGAGCAGGGATATTAATGAGATCAGTAAATGAGTGCTGGCATAGATGGCGCAGTAGAAAAACAGCCGCCCTGCCCCTGCAGGACAGCAACCATGGCTCTTCATTCTCTATTCCATTTGACTCCCAGAGAAAGATTCTTTTTGTCCCAGATTTTCCTTTTTTTCTTTGTATTTCATGTTCATTTATTAGTGATATATATTCCTTTCTTGTCTCTGACTCAGGGGATCTGCCGTCCTCTGATAGCATCACTGTATCTCAGTGCGTCTTGTCGAGGCTTTAGTCTTCAGGGGTTTGTGTTCGCCAGTGGCTAATGCAGTTAGTCCCAGCACTTTAGAGGCAGTTTGGCAGTAAATTTGTTCTCACTCTCACAGTAACTGATGCTTCTGTATTTTATGACCCTTGCTGCTTTGGTCTACATTTGTCCTCTTTGCTTATCCATTATTACAAGCTGCCGCTGCATATACACTGCTCTATAGAGGGTAGATTAAACCAAGCAGTATATTATCACAGTGTGTCTCATGGGCTGTCCCCTTTGCACATATACTGCTGATGAAATTGGTTTGGACAGAAACATTATCAGATTTAAAGAGTTCATTTTTTTCCAGCCTCAAAAGGGCTTTTCAGGACGTTAAAAGGATGCCTTTTTTCTCTTGGTGGTACTTAGTCCTTTTTCTGCCCTTGAAACATTGCATCAGTACTGAGTTGTAGGACTTTCAAATTGATCTGTGTTTAAATAATCTCTTTCAAATTCATGAATTCACTGTGAGCGATCCCCTCTTCTGAGCATTCATCATTTTCTATAAACCTCAGAGAAGCTGTCATTACGCCTCAACCTCCTCGTCCCGCTCTAAACTATCGTTCAAGGGCTGCAATTTGGGAATATGATTTAAATATTGCTTGAAAGGGATAGTTCATATTTACCTGAACTCCCTGTGTTACACGTTTTCATTCAATGGAAGCCAAATATGTCAAGTGTGCTTCCTTTGCATAAGTCAGACATTAATTACCGCAGGCACAAAGTCTGTCCCTGACCTTTCTGGGTCACAAGTCCAACAACGTTCTCTGCAGACCTGTTTTTCTGCAGGCCTGTTTTTCTGCAGGCCTGTTTTTCTGCACACTTTTGTCAGTTTCTTCTTCATGGTCGAATTTCTCTGAGATGAGACAGATTCTCTTTGCTTACACTTTTAAATTGGTGCGCTGAAATAAGAAGCTCATAAAGACCTTTTTAATTCTTGACTGCAAACGATCTACAAATCCTTGAGCTGGATGCTGAGTATTCTGCAGTTATGTAAAGATCTGTTTTTCTCCTCCTCGGTGGCTGCACTCTATAAACATATTCTCAAAGCATTATTGAGCAATGAGCTGTGCAATAGTCCTCTGCTGGTAATCTTTACAGAGTTTTCATCACCTGCGACTGCCTTTGCATATATTTCTACCAGTTTCCTTGTAGCTCATGTATGGGTGATGCACCCTGCAAGCCTCATGCTGGCGAATGCCATTCATTTCTAACAACTCGCTGATTGTGTAAATGTATTCTGAACTCTTGAATCTGCATATTTGCATACTGTAACAGAGTTACAGCTGTGGTCTCTGAAGAGTTTATCATTATTTCACATTTATTTTGTTTCCCTAATTACCTAATTAATGCTGTTGTTTTGATTGCGGTGTTTACCGTTTGTTTTTGTGGGGGCGTAATCCTGTTCTATTTGTCTGTTTGAAGAAGAAGCAGTGGCACTGAATTATTCATGCAGCGCTCCAGCGACAGCACAGCCGTTTAAATGATGAAGGCATTTGTGAAATCCTCTCTTTCACACACTCTGTCTTTCTCACTCTTGCCTCTTTCCTACTCATAGTGCCCGAGGCAGTGGAAGCGTGAGGAGGGGAAGAGGATTTCACTAGAACACCTCAAATGATGCAATGGGAAAACATGTCGCTCTAATGTGTGCGGCTGATCTCTGAGAATGCCCGACCCAAAGCAGTGTCTAATCTGACCTTTTATCTCCACTTGTCACAGATAGCACTGCTCCACCCTGGGCATCCTTAAATGCATGTGTGTGTGTGTGTATGGTGTGTGTTTCCCTAGGCTGGACACTTGAGTCGACGTAAGCCCCCCCAGAGTGCTGCTGATGTGTCAAAATGGTGGTCAGTGATTGGATATCACTGTGTCATGTAGTGGTGGGGTGTCTACTTCACACTTTCAGCTGTGACTTTTGTCGGTGTTGACGATACCTGATAGACTTCAAGTCAGCAGTAGCATCTATTCTAGGGGTGTGGGCTTCTGGTTGGACTCTGTTTCCCCACCCTTAGTGTGATCTTAATGGCATTCCTCTCTCAAAGAACTCTGTCATAGACACAACACGGAGGAGCGGGGGTTAGTGTGTGTGTGTGTGTGTGTGTGTGTGTGTGTGTGTGTGTGTGGGGGGGGTTGGAAGCTGACGGTGCTCTTTGGGAATTGTCTGTTTGTAGTGTTTACTGCCAAACCCTTTAGGACTTACAGGCACTTTCATCAGCACTCAGTGGTACATAATACACACTTTCCTGCTTGTGTTCACTCAGCTTTTAATGTCTCACTCTCTCATTCTCGCGTGCATCTAAAAAAAACTGTACACAACACCTTTAAGTCCCAGAGGTCACTCATGTGTCTTGCTAAAGCTTGATTGCCACCTCTAAGTGGCTGCACACTCCCGTTATTCATTTGCATGAGGACTATTCTACGTCAGACATCATTTGTTTGCAGCTTCTTTTACTGATCCTCCTTCTGGATGCCATTGTCCTTAAAATGCAAAAACCACAACTAGTAGCTCTGGTTTTCTGGTTTGAGGTTTTTCATATCATATTTTTCTTTGGATGATTGCAAGCTTGATGGACATTATCAGCAGCAGTAACTCCAGACTCAGACAAAGCCGGAAGCATGTGGTACATATGGTGGTTTTATTTAAAGTCTTTTTTAATGTCTTGTTTTCTCTCTGTAGGCTTGTGGATTCTGCATTCTATTTGATCTGCCCTAAACATACATCTTTAATCTTTGCTGCAGGCTGTGTGAGAGGGAGTATGTGTGCCACTGCTGCCTCTCCACTGAGGCTGGAGGCCTGCTTTCACACTGATGCAACCCCACTGGGACACCTGCAGAGGGCAGCATACTAAACACGCTGTATCTGCTTCACACCTGCACAGCTATATTAATCAATGTACATCTTCATTAGCTCACTGGAGGAAGCTGGAGAAGAAAAGAGATAAGAAAAAAAGAAAGAATGAAACCATCATGGGCCCGTGGGGTGCTCTACTGTTTGTACTGACACAGAGGACGAGTTATGCTAATCGAGAGTTCTTTGCATAATTAGGAAGAAAAAAACTTTATCATTGTTATTAGTGGGGAATAGCCAGACTGCAGCTAATTTCACGTTTCCCAGCAGGGTGCCGTGGGATAGCAGATAGAAAAGGACACACTCAATGTTATTCCTTCTGTCTTTTGATGCTGGGAGCATAATTCATCTAAGATACTTAGCCTGAGTATGCTTTAATGATGATGACTTTTCCCAAAGTGATTTTTTAAAAATGTTTTAATTTATTGTCTTCACAGCAGATGTGTTTGGTGTAGAAAATTCAAGGACAGCATATTAAGTTATCTGCCTAAATGAAGCCATAAGTTTTCACTACATCTTATCTTTTATGTGGTTTTGGATCGAGTATATTTCTATGCAGCAAATAGGGGACTTTTGGTGTTGTGTATGTTGTGAAAACATGTTTGACACCATGGAGAAATGTCTGAGGGGGATTGAAGCGTTTAAGCAGAGCTGTGGTTAAAACAGGCACATAGTACCAAAGTGTTGGATCTCTTATCCCTCCTTCAACAGGACAATCGGTTCAGTAAGATCCTGAAATATCCTGTGATGCAGTTTTCCTTTCACCTAAATGTGAGAAAGCTAGATGTTGTGAAGGAAGTTGTCTCTCTCTCGCTCTCTCTCTCTCTCTCAGGCCTGTGCTTGCTTTAAGACTGTGAGCGATAGTTTATGCCGCAGTAAGTATTCCTTTCAAAGGCTTTACATGGCACTGGGGATTAAGAGGCTGTACCACGCTCGTCTCATTTGTGTCAGGGCTGGGAAAAGGGAGCACTCTAAACACACACTGTGCCAGTAAGGCTTACGGTATGAGTGGAGGCGAGGACTCTCAGAAACACCTGCCCCAGTTGTTTTCGGCCAACATGGCTGTCTGTGCAGTGCCTGCTTCACAGGAACATATACCCTCGCTTCAAAGGTTTCCCTCGTGTTTTTTCATCTCTATGCACCAGCCCACGGCCAGAACCACAGATTAATATTTCAAAACATGTTTCTAGCTCGCATCCCCCCATCCCCACCTCTTGCTATTCCTCCTCTCCCTTTTACGCCCCCCTCTTTACACCCCCCACGCCAGCATCATCTCTAACACTTGCAGCCCATTCCCTGTTCACCACTTATTCTCCCCCTACCCACCTCCCATCCTCCCTCCCTGCCTGCGTGGTTGCCAAAATGTGTGATATTTTTCCATATCTCGTGCTTTGCTGCTCCACTGCTCGCTTCAATCCAATCACCAGAGCAGTATGTTTTATGAATTAATAAGAAATGATCCTGGAAGGTCCAGTCAGGCAGTTGAGGCGCCAAAAGCAGAAGGACGAAGCGATGAAACAGAGGGGGAGAGGGGGTGGGTGCCGTCTGCAGTCGAATTTTAATGAGCACCAAGGGGAATATCCTATTTTATTTTCGTGGGGTATCCTTCTGGTGCATCGCTCTAAATCACTGTCACACAAACAAGGTATTCCCATCATGCTTCTGGTTTGGCTTGGTAACTGTGTCATCTTGTGGCACAGCCACCTCACCAGCACACCTGCTCTGCTACCCTAATTGAACAGATGATCTGCCAATTTGTCATGTTTATCTTCAGAGGCGTTCTGGCGTCGATGCCCTGCTCTGCTCAGCCGCCTCAGAACACTGTGCAGATGTTAGCAGGGCTTTTTTTTGGTGACAGATCTTGTAGTCATTACTGAATAATTCATTGCTGCATTAATGTCTTCAGATAGCATCTCCACTATCTTGCTCTGCTTTTTTGGCTCCCTCGCTTTTCTTTCTCCTCCAGCTCCACACAGGGGAAAACTTTATTATTCTCTCCTCTGACAGCAAAAAATATGCAGATAAAAGATAATTGCCTGGCTTGACTCAGCCATTGATATGAAAATAGGACTGGAATTATTCACTGAGGTTTAAAGGTTAGTTGAAGGTTATTATTCAGGGAAAGGTGTTGCGGAAAAGAGTCTTTACAGCCTGGCGTGCCTGACAAGACATTTCTGAGGGGCTAATTTGGTGCACATGCTGCAAAGGCCATTCAGCAAATAAACAGAAAAAGGTCTCCTGAGATTTTAACATTGGAAGAGTCAATTATTTAGGAGCAAATTACGACTCTGTGCATAAATATATGCTCCAAACAAAATGGGGAGCTTGATTTTCTGAGCACACTCCAGTGTTTTTATTCTGTTTTTCTATTCATTCAGCTTACTACGCATGGAGGAGTGTAATATGTACACAGTAATGAAGAGGGAGAGGGCTCTCTCTGCCGGTTTAATGTATTCAGTCCGTTGCATGCTTATAGGCTTGTTATGGTTCAAATAGACTTTGAGCGCAGGCTTAATAAATCACCTCCACCAGCAGTCGTCTGATGTTTCTGCTTAACAGCTGCTCTGATGTCTGTGGTTGGCCCATTGCTACTTACGCCAGTCTCCATTACCATGGCAACTGGGGTGGGGTTGGAGGTGGGGGGTTGTATGCAGGTAGCGTGCTGTAAGCTGGTAGAAGTCATGGTGTGCTTTTTCATAGCAGCCACAGAGCAGCAGACAGCCGCTCCCCTGCACATCTGATCCTGCAGCATACGTTGAGGCAGCTGAGTGAAAATGCTGTCAGACTCATCATCCTCATAGATTTACAGGCCTGCTTTGTATCTGTCTTTCCATACACACACAGCTGACAACATACATTTTTATTTAAACATTTTATCATGGAAAACCTTAGATGTTCTCATATTTTTGGTTAATTAAGTGTAATTCTCTGTGATGACTATTCTTCATGTTTGTATTTCATTATATCCCTGACATGATTCTGACAATAATAAGATGTAAAACAAGGGTTTCTCTTTGGTAGCACATCAGTTTTCAGGCTTGTAAACCTTCATCTGGAGACTCTGAGCCTGAGTTGGTGATACTTTCATGTAAATACATCAAAGAGAAGTGAGATGAGAGGCAGAAATGATCACACTCCTCCAGGGAGGATGCTACAGTTCACACCTCCTCTTCACCTGCTTCCTCACACTCTCATTTTATCCTTTTTCTGTCCATTGAGGTTTACTGCCTCCATCCAGACATGCAGGTGTGATCACTCACCCATTCACTGTCAGTCAAAACCCATCTCTTCTGCACCCAAAATAGAGGTTATTTAAATGTACTAAATCATAAAAGCCTGTCACGTTGTCTTAATTTTCCCACACAAACTTTGTCAAAATCAGTCTGTTACAACAATTGTCTCTGAAAAGGACAGAATTATGGAAATGTGACAGTAACTATCTGTCAGTAATGCTTTATTTTCTCTAGTTCTGCCTCGAGAAGAGTTATGACATATTTAGCATCAGGCCCTGCAGTCAGTTTATTGAACCTGAAAGTTGTGTGGATTAGTTATTGGATTGTGTGCTAAAAGATGCAGCACTGGTGTAGTTACACATAAGTGTTTCCACTGGTTCATAGAAGGGCAGAATTAGGTCTCCATTGACAGTGATAGACAGCGTGCTGTCAATATCTGTCTACTCTTCTGTTTCAGGCCTCTAGTAAAGCTCCCTGACACCATATCATTTCCTTCCTTCAGTCGCTGCAAAGAAATTGGATCCCGTCCTCAAAGCCAAGCACTTCAGGATGAAGTTTTTCTGAAGCCAGAACTGCTTGTGTGATTACAGACAGATCGATGCCTGGTGGTGTGTCCAGCCAGCTCACCCTGCTGGCACAGGAAATGATGCGATCCATGCAGCTCTGACATTGACAGGCCCCAGGGAGGTGACAGTGTTACTTACTAGAAAAATGCTCTCCATTAGCTCAGTCTGGTGGCTCTGTCATTGTTATGCTAGCAAGACGGTGACATTTGTGTTGTGCGAATGGCAAATGCCTTTCTAATCATCTGCAAGATGTGCAATTTGAATTTTCATCAACTTTGATGGACATTTTATGAAGAAACATCATGAGAAAAACGATGTTTTTCCTGACCTTAAATGCTACTGATGTTGCCAGTCTGTGGCAGTGCCCCACAGCGCTAAAGCTGCACACAGTCATACCACATCCCCCTCCAGGCAGTCGACCTTTAGCTGTACTGTTACTGTTCAGAGGTTAAATCTCATGACTTTTCTCATAGTTGTGGAAAGCCCTGATGATGGGTCATGTGTTCTCAGAGTTCAGAAACAAGCCCTCTGCCCAGGAAGTGGAGCTTAAATCCATGTCAGAGAGCAGCAGCATTTCAGGGCATAGGTTGTTACGTTTTTATGGCTGAGCCTGCACCTCTTAAACCCAAGCATTTCTATTGACCCACCTCCCATTTCTTTCCCTGTCTCACTCTCATCTCCTACTGTTTCCTTGTTTGAAACAATATAGCCTGCCTGTTGTTATTGATTCCAGAAGATTGGACCCTGGTAAGTGCTCCTTCGAGTCTGGTGTTTTATTAAGCAATTGTTCCAACGGCAGATGACAGCGCTGAGAAGGTTTTGGCTGGCTCTAAAGGACCTGGTATTAAGAGTGTGTTAATTGATGAAGCAGTAAAAGAGTTGGCTGCACTGAGACTGTACAGGAAAGCCGCTGATATTTACTCTAACTCAGAATATCCACTTACATAAGAGCAAAAAGGAATTCCTTCATAATATTAACCAGGCTCATCCTTTTATAACCACAAAAGCACATGGTAAAAACTGTCAGTGATCATGATGGAAAGTTCTCAGGTTGCATGCTCCTGGTTTCAAGGAGGATCTATTCAAGCTAAGAATCTTGTTGGCATTAGTGAAGCCTAACTTTATCCACTCTGCCATGCTGAGTGTATTTGCTAAAGCGTCTGAGCTGCACAGTCAGTAGCAAGAAACTGTCAGCAGTACAGGGGTAGTATTGCATGGCAGGCTGTTTTATGGAAGCCACCCGAAGTAAATGCTCCATTCATCCTGTCTGTCTGCACCAGCCTCCATTTCCTCCTCTGTCACACGCATGGTTAAGACCAGCTTGAAGCATTTATCACAAGGCTGGAACATGGAGGGTGGGGCGGGCAAAGGGTTGCTTGTTTGTGTGGTGCAGTTCAAGCAAAAGCAAACAGAGGCAATTCTGATCTTTCTCACACATCAAAACATCTGCACCCCTTCACTCCAACCCCTTCTGGTCGCAGTAAACAGCTGCATACTGATTCTGCATCAGTGTGATGTCTGCGTAGGTGATGACATTATTCTGACAGCTATAATGCAATGTGCATCTAATTCCATTAGCGGTGAGTGCTCATTGGTTGTTTTCTATGAATTTAATGGTTGTGTGCATATTAGTGTGTGTGTGTGTGTGTGTGTGTGTGTGTGTGTTATTATGGTCAAGTGAATCCCATTTGATTCCATTTACAATAACAGCATGCTCTGCTGCGGTTGCATTTCAGCAGAGAGGTAATTTGCTAATGGCATGGCCCTTATTAGAAAGCAATTATTATTGATAACCAGTGGGTTATGCAAGAGCTAATTTTGTCCTTAAAGCACACTATTTTTCCTCTGGTGTGGCCAGAGTGTGTGTGTTTGTCATGCTGTCTTTCTCAGAGATGATTGCCAGCCCCACACCATCGCCTTCACCTCCCACTGGCCTGCTGCCAAGCAGCAACATCGTCATTATCAGTGTGCCAGAGGCTGAGTAAATGTCATTATTGTAGCTTGCGAATTCCTCCAGGGAATCAGCAGCTACCCGTTTAATTTCTCTAACAGCCTGGGAAATATTTGTTGCATCACCAGCCCGATTCATGGCAAACATCTATTGCTGCTATGCAATTAACGACATAGATCATTTACATAGTCACAGAGCTAATTTTCATAATGTTCCCTTTATTATCAGAGGAAGAAATTAACCCAGGAATTTATTTACACACCCACTGCAAATGGTAACAGTGTGCTAATTGGCTGTTAGATGATTAATACGCTTATAGCACATGCTAATGAATGGTGCACTCACAGTTTCAGAGGTGCTCAGGCACTGTGCTTGTGTTTTGGCAGCTTAATTAGACAGATAATTATGTACTTGTTGCTTTCACTTTCAAGCAAATGTCATCAAACATTTAAAAAGGTTAAACTGACTCACGCTGCTTTGCTTGTCCTGCTTTGTAAATTCTACTTTGCTGCAAATGACCCCACAATATAAAAGCTGCATTGCTTGAATTTCTGTCTGGGATTAGTGAGAGAGTATAGGGCATCATTATGCCGTCTGTTGCAGTTTAATGCTTGAATGAGTAGAAAATAATGAAGAAATTAATGATTAAATGTCCCCATGAATGGATAATGTTACACTCCCTAAAAGCAGCCCTTTTATTTTACCATAAAGCATTTCTGCTTCTAAGTGTTAACAAGTTGCAAAACATCCTCCACCTCTAATCCCTTACATTTTATCTTTAGTAATACAAAAGGGAATTTTTACATTATTATGCTGGTTTACTTTAAAGACTTTGTCCACTATTAAATAATGCCTAAGTTATTTTTGTGAGGGGTGGGGGAGTAGGCTATCAAAGAGCAGACCTTTCTGCTGAGAAGGCAGTGTTTGTCTCCAGAGGGTGCTTCCGCTGCATAATACAACCTTTAACATCACGTTTCACACATTGTTTGTTTGCCTTCTTAACTGAGGAGACCAAGAAAAGCTTTTTTTGTTTTATGTTTTCTCAAACATAAAACAGCACTTTGTAGATAATTACTGCAGTCTGCGTGTTTCCTTATGCAAGAAGATCAAATGTGGAGTAGCTGAGTCTTTACAGGGTTTTGTTCTGTCTGCTCTGTGCTGAATAAAAGTTGTGTATAGTGGTGAATCCTCTGGGGAAGCTGGCAATGAATATTTGATGTAAATCCTCTTTTTTTTTATCACTGACAGAGAATCCTCATTGATCTGGTGTTATAATGACAGATTAAAAGAACCCTCCCAAACAGCTCCCTGATTATTGCTCTGGTTTTATGCTGCGTTTGTGACTGAATCAAATCCACATGACGCGCTGAACAGCGTCTCCTGTAAGACGAGCAGAGCTGTGAATGTGTTAATGTGGTTATTCTGTGGATCTGTTTCAGCTCTTTAGCTTCCAAAATTTACCATGTGTCCAGAAATCAAACCTGCAACAAGATGTAGAGTATAAGAACTAGAGGCTTTGTTTCTTTTTTCAGACAGCAGACATGAGATGTGTTCAGAAAATGTCTTTTCAATGCTGAAAAACCAAACTTTTATCTTCCACAGATGAGACCAAGTTGTGATAAATTGCATCTAATTTCAGAAGCATTATACTGCACATGTTTTCAGCTTTCTCTGTTATATTAGCATTTAACCTCTTCTGTTTTGCTGCAGTGCCAATCCTGCATGCTGATTGAAGACACTAATAAACTGCCTCATCCCTTCTGCAAAGAGGACTGAATACCTCAATGGCAAGCCAATGGTATTTCAATAGGCTCTTGGCCTCTTGTCAAACCTCCATTTGTGAGTTTAAATGATTGGTGAATTTCATCTTAATTATAAATTACAAAGTCAAGCCAAGCCCAGAGTTCATTCTCATCTTGTTCTGTTTGCCAATTATATATGTGTCTGGCTACACGGTGGCTTCCACCTCTCATTTCTCAAATCCACATCGCCCCCAGAGTAGAGAAGATTGGTACGTGCCCAGCGTCTTGCTGCTGTGCTCAAAATGAAACAGATGAGATTACTCTGTGTGCATGAAGATGATTTCACCTAATATCAACTATGAGCCTGCACCATGCATACTAATGATATGGATATGCTCTTTCATATGAACTAGCTCTCACCTTCATTAGAGTATAAAATGAAACATACTTTTTTCACATGATTGATATTCTGTGGAAGTGAGAGCGTTGCGAGACTCATAACTGTGACAAAGCCCGGCTCGCTATCTCCTCCCGCTTGGTTCTGTCAGTGCTGAAGAATAAGTTCACTAAGAGCACATTAAATGGTAAGAAATCAGGTCATCGAGGTAGTTTTGCCTGCATTCAGCTGTTGAAAGAGGAACTATTAATTCATGTTTTTGCCATATCAGATTAAATTTGCTTTCTTCATGCGTTTGCTAAAGATAATCTGTTCCAGTGCTCAGAGTTATGATTATCCTGGTGGCAAGGACAGAAAAGCAGACTGGAAATTGCAGCCCTAAGTAATTAAATTAGTCCTGAATGGCTAATTGGATCAATTTAGAAGGCAGACACTGTCAAGGATAAGCGTAATCATCTATGCAGGAGCAATCTTTTATTGCTCAGACACGTCTTGTAGAAAGACAAGGTGTGATCCAAAAGGTTAATGTAATTACTGTCCAATTCTCTCACTCGCTGTGCACAATAATGCTAATTAATCTAAGATCTCTGGACTATAATGAAGCACGACAACCCAGGTAACGCTGATTATAGTTTTAAGGACATGACTGAATATTCTCTGTTATTTCTTCATCCCAGACTCAGCCATGATTCTGCAATTAGCTCACTCATTTCTCACACTATTAGCTTCAAAGTCTATGATCTGCTGCAGACTGAGTGTATTTTGCTCTCACCTGTGTGCCATTTTGGTATGATAGTCATGTATTCTAGCCCAATAAAGAAGTGATTTACATTTTATCCAAGGCAAGCTCTCGCAGCTCAGTGAAGTGTGAAGCGATGTAATGAGAGAGAGGCTTGGCTTATGAGCAGCACATTCATATTCATTAGCAGCAGACATTAACATATGATGCCAGTGACAGATCTGTGATGCATGTTTTATGAATGCCGTTAATGGCACGCTGACAGCACGGCAGGCCATAAAGGGCCAGAGCAATCCACCAAATGAAAGCCACAGAGCAGTGGGACGATTATTGATTCTCCCCTGTGTCCTATTGATCTCTGACGTTTTCATCTGGCACAGAGCTGCTAATCTGCTGTGTATCAGAGAGACACCCACAGTGCAGCCCATTGACTCTGCTATCAATAGCCACAAAGCTGGATATCATTAAATCCTCATCACTTTGTTTCCCCCGGCCAGCCGCCATGGACGACTAAGCACTCTGCGTGACCTCTGAATAACCACTGTCCACTGGCTTGTTTATGGTTTCAGCTTCTGGTGCCTGACATTTACTGCCTCTCTCATAATAGGCTAGTGTAACAGCTTTGCTGTACACAGAACTGATATTGACCACTGCCTCCGAGTGTGTGACTGAACATGGTTTTATTCTATCACTTGAGCACACACTATGGGTCACCCTATAGAGAATGCACTCCACTTTAGTCAGCAAATAAGATCTATATGTGGGGAGGCAAAAGTCAAAAATTGGTTCTGGATTCATCAAGAGGAAGAGTTTTTTCTGCAGTTTAGCTTTGACAGCAGTAGAATAGTGTCTTTGATTGTTAGAAAATGTCTTCCCAGGAACATCAGATGTAATTTTCACCCCTGGAGGGAAGTGTCATAGTGGAAACATCCATCTCTTACATGTGCACATAAGATTGATGTAGCAACAGTCATATCAATGGAAGGATGACAGATTTAGGACCTTTAAATTAAATCTATTATTTTTTCTGTTTTTTTGGAGCCAGAAATGTTGTGCAAGCTGTGGGTCTGACTGAGAAGCCAAATCTACCACAAACATCTATATAGGAGTCTGGTGTAGTCAATCAAAGCAGCCGTTCTGTTAATTACTCACTACTTCTGGGCTTAATGCCATTTAAACAGCTAAGTATGTTGACATATAAAGCCCTAATGCTTGGCATGATGCCTGCCTGCAGTGGATATCTAATAAATATTCAGTGATATTCTTTTCTTTATTTATTTGCTTGTTTTTGTGTGTTTGTGTTTTGTTTGGTTTCTTTTTGCATATCAAAATGAATTTTTCCAACCCTAAAGGTTTTTTTTGCTCTTTTCTGACCTAAAACCTCCTGACAGGCCCCAGTAACCTTTTGTTCTCTAACTATGTGCCATCTTAGCGGCACGAGCTGCACCTGAGACAGGTGAGGCTCTGCCTGCTATAAAGAGCTCCATCAGAGCTCTGGGTGTCTCCTAGGTTTGTGCTGGGGAAACATCCGCTGGTGCCGCTGGTTCTGGTTTACTTTAAATCAAACTTTAGTTTTTCATACTTTATTACTTGTGCCTGCCTCTTTTGTGTTGCGGGTCGTATCACAGTACAGTGAATACTACAACATAATACAGAATAGTAAAATACTAAATGGTTTAACAAATTAAAATAGTTACACATAATCAGTGTTTTTTAAGGATAAATAGACAGAAATAATGTTATCTTGCTGTTTTTGCTCCTAAAGTTGACCAAAACCTTACTAGTGTTATAAAATCATAAATCACTACGTCTAGTTTTGCTGTTTGTCGTGTGAAAGAAAAGCTTCATAAGAAAATAATATAATAATTGTTGTAGAAGCATCGTGAAACTAAATTACTACTCATTTATGCTGGTTTCAGACTTGTAATGATATACTCCTCATCCTTTCCACAGCAGGGTGTGAGGGAATCAGGGAGGGACGAGAAAAGACAAAAACAGAGTGGTGTTCATAGTACAGGAGGAGAAACTGTCCTCCTGAGCACGAGACAAGGACGAGTGACATGGGGATCGATGATGCTTAAGGTGTGGGGGTGACAAGGACAGGTGCAAGGGAGCTCCCTACCACGGTCCATTAGAGACAGAGTCTTGCTGCTGAGAGCAGACAGCATGATAAACAGCTTCAGCTCTGATAATACTCCAGCTGATCAATAGCCTGTCCAGCCGCCCTCCCTGAGGGACAAGCAGGAGTAGCAGCCATGACAGCTGACCCTCAGGTCACATGTCTGAGTGTGTGCATGTGTGTGTGTGTGTGTGAGGACCAGTCCTAACATGAGCTACATAAAGGTTTGGGATGGTGAGCTGAGAAAACTCACTGCATCAGATGGAGCATCACATTGACCTCTTGACCTTTTTAGCCTAACCTTATCTTTATGGTGTAATAGAATCAACCAAGCATATCCAATTAGTATCTGCATGTCCTTCACATAAGATCTAATGGTTTATTCATCATAGTGTAAAGCAGACCAGTCATTATCATACAGAGTACTTTGTTCCACAGTACTTCTTCTCTCTGTAGGAAATTTTAAAGTAGACGGTCAGACAGTTGTTAATAAAGGGAATAGGAAATAGATTTAACTGCTTAGTCAATTAGTAAATGAGATGGTTGTAACAGAAACTTCATTAAAAATAATTTATTCATTTCAGACAAAGTTCATGTAAAAATACTTTCACATGTAAGTTTTGTATGTTTCTTAATGTTTGGAGTTAGACACAGGAAAAATGAACCTATTGCTGATGGTTAACATTTAGAAAAGTCAAAGTCCAAACTATTATTTATAATTACACATTCCTGATTGCAGGTCTAATTGCAGTTTATGCTTTTATTTTAAATGTGGTGGCATAAATGATTATGCTAAGATTTAGTTGTGTTAAGATGTGATATCACAGCAAATGGCTCTTTCAGCACTGATAGAAACTAATTTGCTGGTGTAAGTTTGCCATTACCACGAGGATCCAAATCCAGCAGGAGAACATGCTGGTCTTTTTCACATATGTGATGTCAGCGTGGCTTTTTAATTCTGCATTAGGTAGTGGATGCAGTTTGGTTGCTGCTGTGGAGAATGAACATTTACAATGAGCTGTGGAGCTCCTAAACATTGTAAAAAGCCTTACTTAAAACCTAACCAAGTAAATGTATGCCTAAAGTAAAGATAGAAATGTAAAGCCTGTTTATAAATCACATTTCTACTGTTACATCTTCTCCTGACCAAAACAGGACAATTTAGGGGATTTTATAATACCATGACATAGCAGGGAATTCAAATGCAATTTGATTTATTTAGCACTTTACAACAATGTACTGATAAACCCAAGAACAAACAAAAGATCAAGCAATAATGTAAATATGCATCACTTTGTGACTGCTGCCACCTGAGAATTTTACTAAAACATACTGTGTGAGTGTCATAGAACAAAAATCTAAAGACGGAGCCACTAAAATTCACAATAAACAGCCTGATCTGGTTAATTTTACTGGACTTAAACATGCTAATATTTCCTCTCAACCCTCCATCCTCCGCTGGTCACCTGGATTGATGGGACTAATTCATAAAAACTAGTTTGGCTTGCCAAAATGAAAAAGAAGCCTAAAACAAGAAGAACCTGGCAAGTATGCAATGCCTGACTTCTCCTTCTGTTATCTGGGATAAAAGCACATATGTACAAATAGCAAAGGAAGAAAGTAGTAGTGTTTGAGCATGTGGTTGCATCAGTATGTGGATGTGAATAAACATGATTCACGTGTACAGAGACACACATACAAACTGTAGTGTTGTCACTTACTGACTCAAGGCTGCACACATGCTCTGAAGTCCTTTCTTCTCAACATGCTTGTGTTATCACACAGCTACAGTTGTGGCTTCAATAGCGGCGAGACATCCTGACTTGGAAAGTGAGACTCCATATCTTAAGCAACCCCACAAGCCATAAACCACAGGCAGCAGCTTCTGCAGCCCGGCTTGCTGTGACTTCAAACACTAACAAGCTGGGATAACATTTTGCTTGGGGTGGCTTCCCTTGACGGCTTCCAGCTGCTGGAAAGCTGATGGAAGAAAGACAAGAATTATTACAGGCCTTGTCGCGTTTGGATAAAACCTAACCACATCATATAGAAATGGTGGGATCACAGAATGTGTCGTTCTGTCTCTGTAGCACACGATCCAGGATGGAATCAATCTGCTGGAAAATCAATGTCCATGTCTGTGTTTGCATCCTGCTGTCAGTGGTTCTCGAAAGCCGCATGTAGAATTAAAATCACACTTTGTATCAACTGTGAATTTGCTTTAAAAACTGCTTTGATTTTTAAATGGTACTAGAAAACCCGGATGAAATGCTTTAGTGTCACCATGAAACACTGAGGGAATAAAGCAGCAGAAGTGATTCTCACACCGTGAGATAAACCTTCATCCAAAAGAGTTTCTGCTCTCATGGTTTGTTAAGAGCTGTTTCACTCTGTGGAGGGTGTCATGCTATTTCACAACAGGATATAGCAATGATGAACCAACAATCTGACCTAAAAACATCTCCTCTGCAGGAGAGGGAGATGCAGATAGGATGACAAACTCCTTGTATTTAGAAAAAAGCACATAAAAAGGTAGAAATGTTGCCCCCAAGGACAGAGATGAGTTATACTAAACCACCCTCTAATGAATGAACAGTAATTACGCAACATTTTCCCTAAATCAGCATGTCTCAACAGAGTGCGCAATCATAGGTCACAATGTTTCCTCATACCTGCAAAACAAGGAAATGAAAAGACAAGTGAGCAAAGCAGTTTCACAAAAAAACAAGAAGTGGGTGGAAAATATATTGCAAGATTTTCACTTACAATAGAGGTTTGTGTGCTGTCATCAACCCTTCTTTAAAAGGTCTAGTAGTCTGTGTGTGTGTGTGTGTGTGTGTGTGTGTGTGTGTGTCCATACTTGGTAAGACACCAGCTCTGCTGGGCTGCAAACATTCTAGCACGACTAATGGATCACAGATCCACCAACAGAAAAGCTGTTTAGGTCTGAGAGATGCCATGAAACGCTTAAGCTGCCTCCATCTTGCCATACTGTTTGCTAACACCCCTTTGCCTCCTACCTAGTGCATAAATTCAGCGCTGAACTGGATCAAATTACATCTAAGGGTTTAGCTGCACGTCTAGTTTAAACAGAGCTTGCCTTGATTTTAATTAAACTACAATTGGGTGGTTTCTTTAAAACAAAACAATATGAGAAGACGGTCAGAAGATATGTGCTGTTTATTCTCTTGAGTAATGGACACGAAGAGACGCCGGGACCACCCAGTTTGACGTGAAAATGAGGCAGGCGGGCTGTGGTCACAAAGCAACTAGCTCTGCTCTAACCAGATAAATCTCTGCCTTCATGAACCACATGAGAAGGGCCCACATCTGCAGAACATTTCAGCTGACATTTGGACTTAGTGCGGCTTACAATTTAGACATCAGAGAGCTGTGAAGACGTGGAAATTAGGGATTTGGGTTTGTATGATGGAAAGTTGTGTGGTTACATAAACAGGATGAGTGAGGGATGGTTATTCATCTGGAGGATTAAACAAAACACCTGCCTTTCTGCATTTCCTGTCTGTTCACAGTAAAACATCATTTAACAGCTCTGGAAAACAAAATATGACGTATGGTTTAAAAACATCTTGTTTTTTGCCATGAATAAACATGCACATAGGGTATAGTCTGCTGGGGGTGAATCATCTTCTCCGTGTCTTCCAGGCTGACTAAATGAAGTTAAGAAGCTGATATAGGTGTTGTTGTTTTTCTTCTCTCCTCTTTCTACGTTGTTTTGATTTATAACTGCAGGTCAGACTGCATCGCACTAAAAATAACAAAGGAGCAGAGGCAGCACTCGCAGCTCTGTGATTGTATTGATTTTGATAGCTGGTCTTAGTGTTTGTATGGCTTGGGGCGGATTTTATCGAGAGCAGTAAAATAACAAAGGAGATGGGCTGGAAGTTCTCTATGTATACCAATCAGAATTTATAAATTGCTCCATTACCTTTATTTCCCTTGGTTACTCTGGGAACATTAGCAATCATTCTCTCATGGGCTTGGCTCATAAAACTAATAATCTGGTGATTTAGTGCCTCGTGGCACAGTGCACCCAGTCTAGCCCTCTCTAATCCATTCATCTTGCCACCTATTAGCTTTAGTTTGGAGGGACAAATTGCCTTTCCAAGAGAAAATAGGTCAATAGGTGTCCTCTATTAGAAAATGCTAACAATGTAACTGTTTTTTTTCTCTGCGTGTGTTTGGT
The DNA here is from genome assembly GCA_037177335.1 of Kiunga ballochi. Lineage (NCBI taxonomy): Eukaryota > Metazoa > Chordata > Actinopteri > Atheriniformes > Pseudomugilidae > Kiunga > Kiunga ballochi. The sequence continues at coordinate 16,328,777 of JBAMIG010000010.1, read as the reverse complement.
AAAGTAGTGAGGCTGATTATTATTCTATTTGCATACTGGGAGGTTGCTTCAATTATTTTTCTCAGGCTGCATGACAAATTGGAAAAAACCAAGGTTACATATTCAATACTTAATTTATTCTGCCTTTGCTTTTCTGCAAGTACGTGCACATTTAGTCAGTACTGTGTGTGCATGTTTGTGTTTATGCATACAGCTGAGTGTGCTGCAAAAGGAATCAACACTGTTGTTTTATTCTCCTGTTGTATGATCCTAGATGAGAGGATTTCTGCTGTGTGGTGGCTCTGTCCCACTGTCCCATTAGCAGCTCCACAGGGAGAGAAAGATCTGGAATCTGGGGAGACAGAAGCTGATTAGGTCACAAATCTCGACCCTGGGGACTGAGGCAAAACTGTGACTTCATCACTCTGAGCCTTTCTGGCCTGTGAGCTGGCTGACGGTGCAGTTCAGTGACAGACGCTCTCGGTTGATATGAGTTGGCAGCAGACTGTGGTGCAACACGGTCCACCCAAAACTGCCACAGTTATTCAGCTTATATATACTTCAGTGTGTTTGTCAGTTCAATGACTTAATCTGTTTAAGTTGTCCATGAAGCAAGTTTATTTTATAGCTAATTCATCCATTTAAGTCTTAGATAACACTGTAAATACCGGATACCCTTGTTTGAACAGGAGTAACACACAGCATTCATTTTTGTGTTGTCAAAAGACAATCCAGCAGTGTGACTGCAGCTCAGTGGCTGCCGCTGGCTGTGAGGTAGTTATTTGTGAGGCCCAGTGTGTAGCTGGGTCTGTAATAAGTCCTGCAGAACCCTCCCTCCATCTGTCAAAGGTCTGCGGTCACACAGCCGGCCCTGTCTGTCCAACCGCTGCAACCTCGCTACTTCCCCTCCCTGGGTGGGATGACAGTCACGGGCAGCAGTGGCCTTCTGTTGGTTGCTCACTAGATGTGGTCTGTGTGTGTGGCTGGACCGCGCGGTACAGTGTATGGATAGAGAGGCTTTTAGACAAACAGAGAGGCTGTATTTATGCATCCTAAAATGAACCTTTCATAGTCACATGGCATCTTTGTGGTACCACACAAGGCCTGCGAGTCAGCTGATCCACCATCGGGGCACACACCTCCACACTGCGTTTATTAAAAGCGAGGCACCCTGTCCCTTATTATCACTGTAACTGCATAGAGTGTGTAGTTAACAGTGAAAACAAATGCTAAAAGGATGAACGATTAGACTAAATGGAAGTTGACAGTTTTAATTCCAGCTCCTGTGGGGTCTTACTTTAACTGGCTGTGAGGAGCCATCTCCCACATACGCCCCAGTCCTGCTTTGTTAGTCCATAAAGGGTGGAGGGGATGCATTTGTCACATGAGGGGAGTCATCATGTTCCCCCGGTGGCCGGCCTCTGTCCCCTGCAGACTCTGCTGATGTAATCTGCCAGACTAAAACTTACATTTACACAGGATGCACAGATGAGATAAGAGGCCCCAAGGCCAGCTTATCAGCTGCTATCAGAGGAGAGGAGCCGAGCCAACTTCTCCCTCTGTGTCCTACAGCCCTGTTGCTCTGTCAGACTGCAGCAGATTTGTGTAATGACATCAGAGGGAGACTGAGGCCTGGCGACAGTGGCCCAGAGGCGCCCGAATCATAAACCTAATTGGTGGCTGTCGCAAGTTAACTACATAGCAAATTTCCACGTTTTCCCTATGCTGCTTTGTTATTTGTATGGTTGAAAGATGGGATTAGCTGTCTTAAACAGCCCGTATCATTTGTAAGCAGTTTCTTGAGTTTTTATGAAGAGATATTTTAGATTATTTACGTAAAATGCTCTTTCTACATCTTTATTCCTCAATTAGCATTACTCACTGTCTTTATTAGCTTATTGCAGGGTGAATTTGTCTTGGGGGTTAGTCATTTTTAGGGAAGATGAGGAAAGGTAACAAGAACAAGGGAAATGTTATGCACACTTATAATGAATCTCTGGTTTCTTTGCCTAAGGAGCCATTATAACTATGCGTAGGCTGTCCTGGCTGCACGGGCGCAGTTATTTCAGACTGCCTTAGTGCCTCCATCAGAGACGCACACACGCCACCACCACATTCAAAAATACTGCATTTGGCCCAGCAAATCAGCTGGCTCCACATACCAGGCTTAAGCAGCTTCCTGACCTCAAAGCAAAGGGTCAGCGTGAAGGAAAAACATCACACAAGAGCCACAATTGCAGCCCTCAAACATGAAAAGTCTCTTTTTATTTTTGACAGGCTTCCCACTTCTAATGGCTGGTTCTACGCGCTGCATAAACAAACTGTGAGGCTTGGTGTGCGCAGGCAGCCAGCAGCCGTGGCTTCAGTGGTGAGGTGGATTACAGGCTACGATGGAGCTGTGGTAAAGATGGCACATACTGAGCTCAACTTGCCTCTGTGACAGTCGGTTGAGCTCTCTCCCACTTTCTAACAGCTCAGTGGTGAACGCCACATTTCCAGATGTCACAGCTGTGGCTTCTGGACTCACCAGTCCTCGCTGTAGGTTCACTTGGGTGTAAAATATTTTCTGCAAATGCCATTTAGCATCAATTGTGATTGAATGTATTTAGACATTTGTTGCTGTATCGTGTCTTAATCCTACACCCTTACAGCAGTATTTTCATGTAGGAGTATTGCTTTTTTTTAATCCTCTGTTTCTTAGTTCTGCTTTAAAGGGAATTTATATTGGCCAATAAAAGCTGAACGTGCTTTCCACAACTTCCTGCAAGTAAGAAAATGATGTCAGATACCCCCAGCACAGTTTTGTGTAACTGATGTTGTGATGAATCTACCAGTGTTTGCTCCACCCACATCTGCAGCAGCGCCTCCTCTTTCCAACACTGTTAATGACGGCAAGCTTAATTAGTGCCAGCAGATCCCCCCACTAACTGTAACTTCATTAGTGGTTGTCAACAGGCCAAGCTACACTGCACATAAACATAGCTCATTATGCCTCTGCTCTATCTTTTGTCTCCTTTCTGTTGCAGAACCTGACACTATTTATCTCATATAATTCTCACACATGTACATTTTGTGTCATAATGAGGGTCCTCCAAATGGGATGAATAGGAAGCAAAAAGATCATATTTGTCTCCCTGCAGGGTCTGAAGATGCAGCAATAAGTTCAAACTCAGGCTTTTCTTTACAGTTACCTGTAAGTGATGTGTTTCTATGTACAAACTGGTAAATGTTACACTTTCAGTGGATGTGCTGATTAAAAATCAGCTTAGCATTGATCACAAGACAATTAACTGGAGTCAGATAATTAATTTAACCATATAAAATTTGATCTCATACTGGTTCATTCTCTGACGTATAAAGCTAAATTGTAACACCTCAGAATGCATTAGTTGACCCCCGTGTTAACCTACAGCAATACTGAATATTAGCATCTGCAGTGCTTTGAGTGGGTTTATGTACCCTAGAGCAGTTCTGCTTCCAGCAAATCCAACCTCAGTCCGTAGAAGAACGATTGATGGGACAAGATTTTATTACTTCACTTTCTTTTTTGGGGGGGAGCTGTGTGTTTGACATGTAAATGGGATCATTTGCTTGGTCAATTATCCTCCGATCTTCTACTGTTTGGCTGTCACTGAGCTGCATTTCAGCACTGTTAGGCTGCTGATTCACCTCAATCCATTGTTAGAATCCTGACAAACAGGACTTGTCTGTCCAAAGCTATGAAACCTCTCTAATCAAAAAATCTCTTGGAGTGAACCATGAGATTCTGCAAAGGGTGAGTGCTATCAAATCCTTTCATGTGCTTTGGCTGAAGGGAGTGAGAAGAGGAGAAAGCTTTAGCAGGTACACTGTGCTCTTTGTTTACTCTTTCTCTTACCAATCTGCTGCACAGATGGCCAACAATTATTTCTCTGTGTGTGCACTGCTGCTGGCGAGCCACCAGTTTCTCAGATTGGTGTAATCCTTTATTATTTATGATTGTCTGGGATTTTTGGATCAAGATTGAACACAAGCTGTTGAATAAGCAGGACGAGCAGGAGGGGCAGAGAGAAGCACAAAGCAAACAAAGAGAGGAAAGGGAAAGTCAGGGCATCCATAATGAAGATGTGATGCTCTCTGTTAGTATAACTCCTCCTGAATCCTGCACACTTTAATCCCATTAACACTGACTAAATATACCATTTGTTTTAAGCTTGCCAGTGGTGCTGTTTATGCTAATAGCTTGGCTGCTCTAGGCCATTTCAGAAGACTTTTGGAGGGCACCGGCTAATAATTAGTTTAATAAGGAAGTCAATTTCTATCCTCATTTGAAATAAAACTAAGAGGCTTAGTCTCTCGTAGGACAGGCTTTAATTTGTTGATTTGGTTTTGCTTTCTCTCTTTGGGCTTTTGTCTCCATAAGTCTTTAACCCTTTTGTGTTTGTTGAGGGACAAACCAGGGATAACCACATTGGATGGGAAGTTTCACTGACATGAACCTCAGCAAGTATAAAACATACAGTTTCAACTGATAACACTAAAATTATCACATTTAGGTTCTATAAAACACCTTGTTTCTATTTTTCTATGCCTTGTTACATGTAAGGGACTTTATAAACTAGAAGATTAGCATCCATCACTCCTAACATATAGTGAGAGACAAGCTGTACAGGTTCTGCTATTCTGACCCGTCCCATTTACTGCAAACCTCCTCATCCTGTTTGACTGCTGGGTGCAGCTCTGCCAGGCTCATGAGCTTCCAGCTGCAGGACCTCTCTGATCTGCTGTCAGACAGCAGCCTCTCCCTACTCTGCCTTGATAACTTCCTCAGCTCTGTTATTCTTCTCTACCCAGTCAAGCTTTCTTCCCATTCCCTATCCCCCCACCCTGTCTCTCTTTTTCAACTCAATAATGGAACCAAGCACCCCTCCAGAGCAAGCAGCAATGCCGGCCTCTGGTGAAAGAATCATTTTATGCGAGCATATGTCAGTCAGCAGGTATAGGAACACTTGTGGAGTCAATTTGGCATGGAGTAGAGCTATACTACTGAGTGCCAGGGAATATGAAATACTCCTCAGTGAGGCAGAAGTGGTGAAACACTGTTGTGATGACAGAGGCTTGTTGTCTCATGAGATTTCTAAGATACTATTGAAATCTGTGAAGGTGCTTCACATTTCTCTGCAATGAGGTTTTGCCTTACCTACATCATTGTTTGATGTAAGTGAATATAACCCTCAGCCTCATGAGACACTTAACCAAACAATTCAGACTCTGACCTCAATAGAAACAGCACTTTTCCTGCTGTTACCCTGACAACAAATTTTCTTTCAAGACAGTCATGTGAAGTCATTCCCATGCCATGTGAATGTAATCATGAACCATAACCGAATTTAGGCCCAAAGAATGTTTTTAATCACATTAGCCATTTAGCAAACTGGATTAGAGGAACAGAATCTTTGTTGTGCAACTCAAGGTCTTCTCAATCAAATGGCACGGCTTAATCCTCAGATCAGTTTAATGTCATTGAATCTCTTTCACAGTACGGAATCTGTGCACCAAACTATAAAGCAATGTCCAGAAGCAGATTGTTAGACATCATTTAATACTTACTGCCTGCAACTTGCTGCAATCTGGGAAAATTATGATGCAGTTGAAAACTTCCTGGGCTGAGTGTCTGTTAAATCAACTCCTGCATTTCTGAGACCCGGTTGTACAGAAGAGCAGGAGTGGAGAAAAAGCCCAGAAAGGCCATTGCTTATCTGGAAATAGCATTCTGGATTTAAAGGGATAAGAATAAAACTGGGTGACTTCCAGTTCTGCTTTGTGAGGTGGACCCACAACAAAAAACAACGAGGGAAGATGACACCATTACAAATGATAACAAGCCTGTGAGGGGAAAGGGGAGTTCAAGTGTCAGCTGCCAGCTCCACACTGGAAAGTGTTCCAGATTGAGCAGGAAGCACTCGGCTTTTCTGTGGTTCAGATCCAGTTTGTTTCTGCACAAACGCATTAAATTTAACTGCATTAAAAACACTGACAAATATAATCAATGCACTGATCTGAAACATTGATTTATGACTGAAGATTAACTGAAAGAGGACCAAATTGTGTTTGCTGCTAAGATGAACGATTAGCAAACGCTGCTAATTGTGTAAAAGCTTTATTGTCACACCCTCAGTCTTTAATTACTATGTGGAATTCTGGGTGTTGACAGCATACTAAGCCAGTCAATATTTGTAATGACGGTGTGGCAGTAAAAGTTGGGGTTGGCTTATCATTTCATCATTGCGTATTTACGAGATATTTTTTTGTTGAAAATTTGATGCCACAAAATCACATGAAATAAAAGTCCTGGCAGATAGCCTCCAAACACAGTTTGATTATTGTGCTATGACATGACGGCTTTGAATAGGTTGCATAAATCCAATCAGCACCTTTTTGCTCTTTTAAACAAACAGACACACAAAGACACACCTTTTAAACAACCCGATCCCATGGATGGAGGAATAGCCTCGGGGAGGTTTCATCTGTTTAGAGATCTGTGGGAAATTAGGAGAAGTGGAGCGAAAAGTGAAGCTTTTATAGATGAAGTAACTCAGCTTTCCAATGCTTGCACACGCTATGTATTTGGTTACACTGCCTAATGTTGTCATGATGTTTCCAAACATAAAAACCAAAAAGTCTCTCAATGTGGATGAATATTTGCACAAGTGACTCTTTCAACTTTAAAGAGGAGAACATATTTTTCTACCGTGAGTAATGTAAGGGTTGTTGATAGTAAGGAGTATTGATTTGCAGACTCTCATTTGGCCGCACCCCGCCTAGCTGGGGGCTATTTACAGCTCCAGATTCCTGCTAAAAGCCTTTTTTTCTTTTAGACTTTTCATGTCTGCATTTTTTTCCTCTTTTGATAAGGACTCTCATCCTGTTTTCATTGATTACCGTCTGATGACTCATCCTGATAATGCAGCACAGGCAATTCATCTTTCCACCACATACTGTGGGCTCTTTGTTGTATGGAATGTGTGTGTTTTTGTACACTTCTGTCTCCTGCCTGTGAATGACGTGGTTGGGAAACACTGCTTGTGTGTTTGTTTGTGAACGTGTGATACGCAAGTCTGCAAATCTCCGTGTAATAGCAGTACCCTAAAATCTATTACCCCATACAAACCCAGCCTATGCAGTATCAGGGCTTCCCTTTTCAGATTTGCAAACAGAAAAGGGAGCAGGCGTTAGAAAATATGGGCAAGCCATTTATTTGAAGCTACTTTAATGTACTGATGTTATGACATTTGCAAATATCCTCAATATGGGTAAATTGATTTTTGCCTTGTTAATTAAAAGTGTAATAATAAATTGGTATTTTTCTACAAAACTACATGCATGTGTTTGGCAGGGATTGCTACCTTTGAACAATAACCCCAAGGAGATTGTTCTGGAAGATGCAAAGTATTTGCTCATTTGAGCCATGTGAAAAGTGAATTGCAAGCCAGTTCAAAGTGGCAGGACAATCCCTGCTCTGTCAAGAATTAGAGCCACCTCTGCAAATAGGCCTGTGTGTAATGCCTGAGGGTAGGAGTTTCACCAAGGCTGGGGTTTCCGTGTAAATAAACAGAGTGGGGGTCTTAGTGGGCGGAGGGCCTCTTCTCCCTGGGGTTTGGCCCAGCCTTTTGTTGCCTTTAATCCAAGCACTCTCTATTGAAAGGCATGAAGGGGTGCCTGGCTGAGATTAGCCCGCCAGCTCTTGTGTGTGCTTTGAGTTTCTCACACACGGCCCCCGTACTTTTGGAAATAACAGAGTTATCCCACATCCTCAAGTTGGCTGACAAGAATGACAAGTAAGACGACTGCTGGGCAATCTCAGACTTTTACGTGACATAATGAACTTAGCATTCCCCCAAAAGCTGCTGCTATGCACCGTAAAACATGGCTGGCTGTTTTCGCTCCTCAGTAACTTTATACAGACCAGACTTATGTCATTAGTATGAATTTGCTTTACTGGCATGACCATAATTGAGTTCAGTTTTGTACAGGATTATATCGTGTACACACGAGTAAGGATACCACATGTCACAGCTTTTCATTCATCAGTACTGACCATGTTTTATACATTTAAAAGGTGAACCCTAATTAGTCTGTCTCTCTTCATGAGTGTGCAGCTGGTTTTCTATATGTTGCATCATCGTGGCTGTAATAAAGAAATGCATATTTACTTGTTTTATATTCTTAAAAAAAGTAGATGTTTGTTTGCTTTTTTAATTGTGGAAACAAACCACAATCTGAAAAACCTTTAACTAATACTATGCCTGCTGCATGAACAGGTCGATAGGCCTTGGTGATAAAAGTAAACATCATGTTTTTGTATGCTTGTTATATAGGCCCATATGTAAAGAAAAACTACAGGTTGTAATGTTACAACTGTTTGCATGCTTCCTTTCTTCCTTTGTTTAATGTAGGCTCTCATTACCACGTGGTGGTAACAGATTGTTTGAACTGGAGAGAAAAGCCATTCGAAGCTAATTAAGCAGCCATTCCAGGCTCTATTCACAGGCAGAGGACCGGGGAGCACAGGCATTTGTCAGCGCTTGACCCCGCGTGGTATTGATTGACAACCCTGCTCTGTGAATGACAAGCTCAACGCCAGATGGCCAATAGAAAGTCGCCGAGTAAGTGCACCGCGCTGCAATTGGACGAGAGGCCTTAAAGCCGCAAAGGAACCCCACGTGGGGTAGAGCTGAACCTTCAAAACAAGGCATAGAGGCAGTGCTCAGACATGGCTGATGTTCATATCACACAAAAGCAATCATCTCCTCTCCCCCCCACTGTGCAACTATCACCCAAATACTGATAGGTAGGCGCGCGGACGTGTTGTACAACAATCACGAGGCGCCTAAACTGAAAATTTATGTCGACTCGCTTTAATTTTTACAACGTCGACGATGGATTGGTCATTATTATGCCCTTCGTGGTGTGTGTGTTGTTGAACATTACATTCGCATTTGACTTTTTCTGTTTTTACTTTTGCATATATTTCACAGTTACATCGTGTGGAGCTGTATAACCACTGTCTTCAAAAAATACTTTCACCACCCATCGTATCCCTTTAATGGAGAAAAGAAATTCAAGAATGCTAGTAATATCGTACATCTCTTTCTCAACCTCCCCCTCCATCTCGCTGGTGGTCTAACCCAAAAATTCATTAACTTTATTTCGGCAGGAAAAAAGGCAAGCCCCCTAATGAAGCGCGGATGTGGAATTTGTGTTGTCTCTGTCAAATTTGGATATCATCGTCGGCACATCAATGCCTGCTGTTGTTGTCGTACACGGTGGGACGGACGGCTGATGCCTTGTGGATCCGTGCGATGATGTCATGTATGGTTGCACCCCACGTGGGGACGTCGCTCTCCGATAGGCAGATGTGGCCGTATTCCTTCCGAGTAATGCGATTGGACAGATAGGCGCTTTCACGGCAGTTCAGCCCTGCTGCCTGTGTGTGGCAACCAGGGTAAGCTGGACAACTGGGGGAAATGCGAGATTGTGGAGAGTACCATGTCACGCTTTTAAAGAACCTCTTCGAGTCGGAAGACGTAATTTGGAGGTACATTTTTTTCTCTCTCTCTTTTTGGGATTAACCACCACAGACGGCGCACATTCCACGGAGGTTCGCGGCTGAAGAATAAAGTAGTTTAATCGAGCCCGACCGCATCAGATTTTCTCCCAACAGCTGCCCCAGTCTGACTGGGTGCGTTCCGGAGGGTGAGGATGCTTGTCGAGAACCGCGTCCACATTACGAGGGATTAAACGCTTGAATTATTACCTCTCTGTGTTTTTTCTACGGGAACAGAGGTCCGCCGGTCGGCCCGGACGCACGCTCGGGTATGTATTTGCCAGAGCTGGTGTTTCTTTTCCCTCTTTTTAAGGGGCGTACGCCGAGCTGCGCGCGGACTCAGACGGTTCCAGTCTGCCACACGTCCCACAGAGCTCCTGCTCATTTCACAACCAGTTTAGGTTGGATTCACAAATTCACTCGAATTTAAGGCGAGGGTAACCATTTAACGCGAACCAAACCTCATTTTTCAAGTGGTTGCAGTACTTTAAAATATTTATTTGATTTTTTTCTAATAAATCTAAGACCACTGAGGGAGTAAGGTCACCAATAAGGCAAGAGTGCATTTCTAATGCTTTGCAGGGAGAACGGTGCTCTATGCGGTGCTCTGACTCTGTGAACTGCATTAAGTTGTTTATTTTACAGTTGTGGGTAAAACAGCGTCATGTTTTTCAACACAGGATTTTCTCCACTCCAGTCTACTGAGACTAGTGTGGCTGTGAGGATATTTCAACCATTTTGCCAAAGGAGCAGCACACTGGAGAGATAAACAAAGGATACATTTCAAGATGTATCCACAAGGCCGACATCCGGTAAGACGTGTGTCCTCTATAGACCCAGCAGTTTACAGATTTATCACAGAACAGTGTAGGTTCCTGACTGTGCTCTCTCTAAAAGCTGCCCTCTGAAGCATTTTCCTCCTCATATTTTCTTTTTGTTACACTGTATGTATCTCACACCAGGATGTGCTCCTAAATGAATGCAGATGGTTTGCACACCTGGAGATATTTACTCACCTATAACTGTGCTGAAAATGGGGACAGGTGTTGGTTTGAAATCATCTCTAGGATGAGAATTCATATTTGGTGTGAAAGCCTCTTCGTGTGGTGTTATTAGCAGCTGGAGGTGTGAAGTAGATGCACTTCTTTGGTGTGGTAATGTGTTACTGCAAAGGAGATGTTCTCCTAAAAGCAGTCTGAAATGAGAACTCGGTTGCATGCGGCACAATGACAGCAGCTGACAGAACCTCATTCGTCTGATTGGATTAATTTAGTTATTTATTTTGCAACCTTCTTTCAGGCTCCACATCAACCCGGCCAGCCTGGCTTCAAATTCACTGTAGCAGAGTCTTGCGACAGAATAAAAGATGAATTTCAGTTCCTGCAAGCTCAGTATCACAGGTAACCCTCCTCACCTTAGTGTAACCATTGGTGTCGTTTTACTGGTTTGTAAAAGTAAGAATAAAATGTAGGCTGTTCCATGAATGCAAAGCAACTCTTTTCTATTCTGCTGCCATGCAGTAAAGTGTCACTGAATAGTGAGAATGTTTGAAAATGACACCTTGTTTTCTATTTTAGTCTTAAGGTGGAGTATGACAAACTGGCCAATGAGAAGACAGAGATGCAGCGCCACTATGTCATGGTAAGATTATGTTACAATAGGGAGCAATTATGGTACCAAATTGCAAGGCTTGTTGTAGATCCAGTTGGGGTGGAGTGACACAGGCTATTGTGATCACCTATGTAGTGGTTAGGGCGGGCAGAGCGTCAGGTACAGGCCTGTGAAAGCCCTCAGGGGGTTTGATGCAGCTGGTTGTTACAGAGGAGCTCTTCCTGTCAGGCAGTGTGCTGAGGCTCCATTGTAACACAGCCCTGATCTCCAAGGGTTGGCTGCAGCATTGCCCTCTGTGTGTGCTGATCTGATTATTCTCCTAGGAGACTCCACACTCAGACATATGCACGGCCATAAATTAGGTGTGAGCTGCTGGTGGAGGCCCAGAGCAGTGTGTGGGAAAATGGACCACTGTAAACAAGATGGAGGACACGGAACAAGACTGCAGCAGAATGTTTTTCTCTTTAGCGCCAGAATTCCCTGCAAACTTTTAATATTAGCTTTTATTTCAGCAGCTTTTTAGAAAAACAAAGGTGTGCCCTTTGATGCAACAAATGAGTTCAGACATGATGCAGTGAGCAGGTTTTTACTCCTGCCCCAGGTAAACATTCACCTGGGAGGATTTAAACTGGTAAATGCTGACTTAAATGAAATCTGTTGTTGTTGTTTCACGGTTAAACATGTCCGCCTGACAAGGAGGGGGTTAGGTAAACATGTAGGGAAGTATCCCACAGCCAGTGCAGGGTGTCAAGTTACAGCATGGCTGCAGGGCTCTGATCTCAGACAGAATGGCTCTCTTGTTTGAGAGTAATTTTCGAAGAAGCTAATGGACTGAATAATGCATTGGCCTCATCAAATAGACGCTGACTGGAAAGGCGTTTCTGCCCGGGCTTCCACTTGTGGGCTCCACAGATTACATTTCAGCCAGACAGACTGACCTGACTGAAAATATCAAGAGTGTTGAGCAATCGTGCTGCGCTAAGTAAACAGACATCATGGAGATTTGAGGGCTTAAGATAGCGATCAATAACTCTGACCCTTTCTTCTTTGTGTCTACAGTACAAACAGCTAAAACATTGACTTATTGGCTGTTCACTGTCAAAGAAGTCCTTCTTTTCAGTCTGATCTCTGCATCAGCTTTTAGTTTTTATCACAATGTCCAAAACCATGTGATGATGTAGTTAGTGTACCGATCAATTCCATTGATTTGTGGCTGCACGGAGTTGGTTAATTACATTGCAATCGTAATTTTGAAAACAACACCCTTGCAAGTTTTTGCTACAGATTGTAATGTTTCTTTGCTTTAATTTCAGTATTACGAGATGTCTTACGGGTTGAACATAGAGATGCACAAACAGGTACGTATCTGCTCATATTTCTCAGCTCATTAGGTCAGATGCAGAAGCTCGCACAGTCTGTGAACGTAGCATCAGGAAAAGGCTGCAGACATGCAGATCTATTGCTCCTGAACTATATGGCACCGCTGCAAACGTTTAGTGTACCAGCATTTGAACAATTGTTGCATTTACAAGCGGTGTAACGCCTACATTTGACTCAGCTTTTTGATAAGATTAAAGGTAGACTTTGACAGGCTCAGCCTTTGACGTAATGATTAAAAGGAGAGGACTTCTGATAGGTCAGACTTTCTTTATTAGACAAGTAGCAATTACCAAGCGGAGCAAAAGTCCTTTTAGACACTTATTGTACCTTTTATCTTTATCAAAGGCTCCTATCTTGTATTGCTTCATATTGCCTGAAGTAATCCAGATTTTATGAATAACTAATCCTGAGGTTCCAATGTCTGCTCATCTCAGGCCATTCAGTCTGTCCCTTCTCTTGCTGCGACCTAACTCGGTTAATGACGACACTGGTGGCATGGCAGATTGGTGTGGTAGGGTGATCTATCAGTGTCTGGGCTGTATGTCACACTGCCACATGTCTGTCAGGCCCCGGGCCCCTGTGATAGCTTCTGTCAGGCACTTATCACCAACCATAGCAGTAGAGGAGGGGGTTAAGAGCTGGGGGAGGGGCAACAGCCCAGCTCTGTGTAAACAGGTTAATCGACTGATCCATTTTAGCGCCTGACTTTTATCAGGAACCTCAACAGAGCTGATGGAAGCGCTTGAATAATTCATCAGTGGGGCCCTAACCTGCTGAACGGCATGTTTGTGAGCAAACAGTGCAGACCCCATCCTCACGGCTTCCCGGCTTACAGCTCAGGCAGGGGAGGAGGAGAAAATGGGGAGTGGTTAACAGGCGGGGCTGGGATGGATTATTGGATGCACACAGGCATATTATTTTCCTGCCAGGAGATTTATTCCACTGTGAGGAAACCCATTGCTCTAACTGTGCCTTTTTTCATTACAGCACAGGGACATAATTCAGCTTTCAGAATGCACACGCCGGCACAGCTTAGCTGGACTGATGCGGTGGCGTTATCTGATCCTCCTGTCAGTCGTAGCAGCTCATAGATGCAAACGGCTAATTTCTGCTGCATGATGTCAGCCCATAATCACCATCATATGGTACCTGTTTCCAGCTGGAGCTTGTAGCTTGTATGTCGGTTAGCTTCCATCAGATTAGTCTGTTACCTGTAACTGCAAAACAGGCATGAGACTCATCCCTGCAGGAATCACTTGCTTTTTTAGCAAAGTGTCTCCAATGCCTGGTGCCAAAGCAAACTTGATCAGTCAACAGACTGTCTGCATTGTTCATACAAAAGAGGCATGCTGTGAAGAGTGGTTGGAGAAACTGTGCCTCTCTGAGCCATCAGTGCTTCCAGTTCCCCAATCTGTCATCATGTGGGACTGGACTGCATTGTAAAAGCTCCTAGTCTAAGCTTTGCTGTAAGTCAGATTATAAAAATGTAAATCTGAACCTAAAATGTGGCATAAATAAGAAGATTATGTCGTTTTAGTGAGTGCAAGGATGTTTTAAGATGATAGAGGTTTCCGTACTGAAGATGTCTGACGTAAATGAATGGATTATAAGGTCAGGAAAGAAGTTGACAAGAGGTTAAATGAATCTGGACCAGGTGTGCAGGAACAAACTAAAACACGCAGGGTGTTGGTCTCAGGACCAGGGTTTAGATTCTGATAAGCAACAATGCTATTTAGACATTTATTCTGGATTTGTCTCACATAGTAACTGAGACTGTCTGCAACGTCTCATTTCATCTGCAAACATCATTATTGTGCTTGGTAGACTGAAACAAGTCGTTTCTTCTCACAAAAACATTTCAGCCTCAGGCAAATTTCTGACCCTATAAACGACTCCTCAAATGTTGTTTACAGATGGCTCACCTGCTTTTCTCCAGTATTTAATAGTCATCAGTGTCTCGAGTCCATTTTCCCTCTGCTGATAGCAACAGGCGAATACCTATCTGCACACCATTGACAAGCCAGCCTGAGATTGCTCTAAAGTGGTACTACACAAGTCCGAGTACCTGTAATTGTGTAGCAGCGGTGCAAAGCTGGCCTCTCAAGAGCCAAGCTGTCATCTACTTAAAGTGACAACAGCCCCATTTTTATCTGCCAGTAGAACAAAAAAAGTCCTCCCTGCACTGCTTTGCATTGGTTTTGACAGGTGAGCTGGGTTGTATTTGCGTGTTGCATTGTGAGAGTGTAGAGACTGGCAGTTGTTTAGGGCACAGTGGATAAGCCACCTCCTGACCTCTCCCAGCCAGCTGTCACCATGACACTAAGCTTACAGAGGAATGGACCGTGTGCTCAGGCCTTTTCATAAATCCTGTCAAATGTTCGACTGCTATTTACATGGCTTATCTCAACAAACATGGATTATACGGGCCCAGTAGTTTAAAACCCTTTCTGAAAGTCTCTTTTGACTCTTTCTAGAACACTTGCTAAATTACATTAATACCTGCATCCATTAAACCCTTATCTAACACCTAGAGTGGGTTTAGTAGTTGTAGGCTATATTTATTGCAAGAGACCACTGTTCATCTTTATCAATTATCAGTAAGAATGTAAATGTTGGTGTAACTTATGAACTATTGTACTTTGAGTAACATGCACTGCTATATACTTGTTACAGATTATTGCCTCTTATGCCAAGCTTCTCGTTGCCTCATGTGATATTTTGTCTTCAGCTTGTTGTTTGTCCCGCTGCCTTGCCGGCTAAGTGGCTATCCATGTTGCAGCTTAGGTCAGCAGGTCTTGTTCTGTTGGACATTACTCTTCAATCTCTCAGGCTTTGTCCAGATGTAATATGTCTGGCTGCCAAAACTGCCTGGCATTTCTGCCATGTGTAATAAATAAGCTGGCGGTCTGCAAAGTACATTGTGTGTGCAGCTCCAAATGAAAAATCAGAGAAAATCCCTGTGATGTGTTTGTGTTCTGCAGTGGCCCTGGGTTGAACTGCAGCTCATAAATTCCACAGATGATGTAGTTTTGGCCCTGTTATTTTTCTGCTCCCAGCGCACAGCCCCAACCTGAAAGTCCCATCTCTTAACCCTGAAAAAGAGGGAGAGGAGGAGAAAGAGAGAGAGGAAGAACGAGCCAACTGTTTTTACAGGAGATGGAGGTGGATCCCTCCCCCGCTCCCTCCCTCTGCTCTTTTTATCCACCATTCATTTGGTCCGTTCATGTGATCGACAGGCTGAAAATTCAATTTAATGACCTGCCTCCAAGCACGTAATATGATTTTAAAGCCTGTTACGGTCAAGCAGGGGTGCCATTTGCATAATGATCCCAGCCAGATAGGGCTGCAGCCGTTGCCATGGCAGTTGGTAGACAAGCAGAAGAATGGAGGCAGGGATGGGAGACTGGGAGGGTGGTGGGCTGAGCACTTGATTGCAGTGAGAAAAAACCCCAGCTCCATTCTTAGAAAGGATGAGCTTTGGCATAGAGTGCACCCACAGGGTGCTCGCTGACTTTTTAATGGTTATCGATCATAAATCTGATATCTGTTAGCCACAAGGTTATTATGGTTTGGTATCTTTGTTCACTGTAATTCTTGCTGTTGATTATGGGCTGTAATGTGTAAGTAAACAATGCAGTGCAGGTTGCTGGGGTGTGGTTGTGTGGTTTAACACGGAGGTTAAGTGCAGGGCAGGGCAGTTGCAGCTGAGTGGAAGGAGAGCAGAGAGCGAGAGAGGATCCTCTCAACACAGCAGCACACTGCCTGCTCATATCCGTTTATCATGGAGTGCACTCTCAGCACAGCTGTGCTCCATCCCCCTGGGCTCTCCTAATGTTTTAAATATTTCAAATGTCAATATCACGCTGTTTAGAGGATGTTGAGTCAAGCAGTCCTGATTGCTGCAGTAATTGACTTAATCGGTGTAAACATTAAAGGCGGGGTTATATGAAGTCACTCTGTGTTTCATACTCAACCTTCTTATTTTGCTTCTCTTTTCTTTTTCCAGACGGAGATTGCCAAACGACTGAACGCAATTTTAGCTCAAATTATGCCTTTCCTGTCACAAGAGGTGAGCTTTGAACGTGGTCTGTGTTGCTGTTCATTTTAAAACAGTCAATCATTGTTTCCTGCATTGTCTTGATGTTCATTCATGTTAAGTAGTTTTAAGTAATCAAGTGGATGTGTGTGTGTCTGGGGGGTAAAATGTGGAAATTAGGTGTTAAAGTGCAGGTTTGGCACGTTCCAATAATCTCTTGTAAATGTCTTTTGTCAGCACCAACAGCAGGTTGCTCAGGCAGTGGAGAGAGCTAAGCAGGTGACTATGACTGAGCTGAATGCCATCATCGGGGTACGTGGACTTCCCAATCTGCCTCTCACCGTGTGTATACCCCCTTTTTTTCTTTTTATATCAACTTGTTTTGGGGAAAACTGCCCATAAAATGTTTTGCACACCACATAACCATTAACACAGTATTTAGAAAATAACATACCATTAATGACTGTTGTTGTTAAAATGAGCCTCTTATTGAATCTAATGTGTGAACATTTCTTCTTATTATTTGCATTTCATGAAACACTGGCTCTAGATATGGTTTGCCTCTGCTGCACTGATCTCAGTGCATCAGCTCTGCCTTGTTGTGTGTTTATAAATGTGAGCCTAAGAGCTCTCGAGATCCCCTTCGCAGCCCATATCGCTTTAATTGGCTAAGGTTTTAACGAGGAGCCTCATCCCTCACTGTTGACCTGGATAGCTGTGGGAGTTAAAAGCCTGAAGCTGAGCAGCCAGTGCTGCATGCTCGCTGAGACAATGCAGACAGCAGTCAGCCATCACAGCTCTGCTGCACAACACAGCCCTGAGCAATAATGCCTGGCGTTCATCACTGCTTCAAAACACCATCTGCTCCTCATTGATCAGCTGTACTCATCTTGCCCTGATGAAGCATGAGTGATTGGTTTCACAGGTGATACAAAGCTCAGGCTATCAGTGATCTTATTACGACAGAAGAATCTTTAGCATCCACAAGAGGCTGGGTCAAAAGGCCAACCTGATGACTGGAGGCACATATTGGAATTCAATTAATGCCCCCACAGTGACCTTTTGTTCTAGGATCATTTCTCTGATGCGTTTGTTTGCGTAAATGTCTTGAAGCAACGGGCTGCTGTTTGTTTTTTTGGACCGAAGCAGAACCTTTATTACACTTTCTCAAAAGCAGCAGTCAAACCTAAGAATAGTAATATTTGATTTGTGACTCCATCCTGCATATATGCTTTTTATATTTGGCACATAAGCTACATATACCTTATTATTACTGTGCACTTGAAATTGTAATGAAGTTGTGATATTTTCTCTGTGAAACTATGTGGCTTCATAATTTAAAGTTTGCTAAATTAAAAATCAACTTATGAATTTTTTTGTGCCAATATGAGATTATGAGTTCCAATGTGACAGCAGGACTGCTAGATGAAATGAGGAGGCTTCAGGTGTCTGCTTTTGCTAGGGGGTGTGGAAATGTAACTACTGTATGTTTAACGAATACCTGTCCATCAGTTATTTATTAAGGAGAGGCACTGTCGGCATGCCAAAAATCCTCATGTATATTGTAAAGCGAGACAGGGTGAAAAAGAGCATGCCAGTCAGACAGACAGCATCCAGGAAGCTGCTGCATGTCTTATTGATGGAGCTGCAGGCCATTAATAGACTAGGGCTGCTGCTTGTGTTGAGATGAACCAGACTGCTACGGTTTCCTGTTTGATTAGAAAATCCACAAAATATTCAAGCCAACAGTAAATAAATGAGATATGCATGTCCTTTCTACCTGTGACAAGGAATCTAAATTATTCCACACTAATTAAACTATTTGTTTTGCTGGGAAGGCCATTAAATGCAGTGTAGTATTTTGATCATGCAGACAAAATACTCTAGCCTTTGACCCCTTTGTCCTCCTCTTCATCAGCAGCAAGCTGCCTACCCTGCTGTCCTGGTCAGTGGCATGCACAACTATGTGTCTATGTTGTGCTTTTGTTAACAAACTTGGTTCTCAAACCCTTGTGGGCTTGTAGTGCTTGTGCACGTTGCATGGCACTAATTGTGCCCATGTGCTGTGCTTTATGCCATAGCTATTTCCTTTGCCCACCTGAGAATAATGTAATACATGTGCTGAGTTTAGCCTTTTCTCCCTCTCTTTCTAGCTACAGTCAGTGTGAGGGGGAAAAGGGGCAACGAGTAGGTCTTTATCTTGGAATATTAAATTAGAAGAAATGGGCCAGATTCCTTTATTTATTATTGTCTTCATTTATGGCGCTTTAATGAGGGCTCTTGCTGATCAGCCATGCTTATTACCCATCAGTGCCTCATTAAACACAATGAGCAAGGATGTCTCTCCCTTGCCAATGAACTGGCTCCTTAATTTCCCTCATGGACACAATAGTTTAACACACTGCTCTCCATCCCGTGAACACTTTGTATTTAGATGGCATCCGTCTCATGGAGCGAGGGGAGAAGTAATATGTTAAGGAGGAGCTATTTTTCTGTTGTCCCTCTTTTACTTTCAGGGCAAAAAGCTACAAAAAAAGCAAAGAAACATCTAAAATGTTCTTATATGAATTTTTACAAACATACTTTCAAACTAAGAGTCCTTTGTATTTCTGCCAGCAACCCTGAAAGCAAGCTCCCGCTGAGTTAATCCACTGTTATGTGTTGTACCAAACCATAGTCATTACTTTGTTCCTAATATTCTTGAAATGGTCATAAATGGCCACTGATTGATGTTTGTCCTGTAAAAGAGTGAGGTGCATGTTGTAACACTAACTGCATTATTCAGCTTGTAGATGGGTAATAAATAGCTGAAGTTTTTATTGGTGTTTCAGCTAAGTATTATTTAACCTTGCTTTAAACTGCTTACTTCCATGCTGAGTGCCTTTTAACTCCCATCTATTTTCCTGCGCCTTTCAAATATTGATGGTGAATACTGGAGGCTGAGTGCCAGCACGGGACCCCTTGTTTTGGCTCCCAGAGCAGTTTTCCAGACGTAAGGACAGAAAAAGAAGCAATGTTGGCTTCTGGCACTTATCAGAGTCTCTTAAAGTTTTGGTGTGCTAATGAATTACGTGCTGTTAATCCAGGAAGTTGAATATGGGCATGGTAAACAGACAGTAGTGGTTTAACCCACGAGCTGGCAGTTTGATGTCCTTAAAGAGGATGAGGTGTGATGATGCAACGTGGAATATATTTACATTTAGCTGTCTGTTTGTTTCAGTTGAACTTGCATAACTTAGAATTTATTCATTTCTAATGCTTCCCCTTTTTTTAATTAATTGTAAAAATCCTATCCCTGTGTGACTCAGCATCTAACACACTGGGTGTGCTGAGAAGATTGTTAGTAATAACATGTACTCCTCACAGTGCCTAAGCCACCGTAGCTTGATATGGAAGCGGCACTCGGGAAGGATGGGTTTTCCTGACAGTAATAGATGCGTGAATGTGTTAATATTATCTGGTGTTAGCTGATCAGCCTCATGGATATTGATAAACGTTGTTTCCTCACATCAGCATTAAACAGATATTTAACTTTTAGATGTTCATCTACAGGTGAATTTATACGTTGATGATACATTTATCTCGCTGGCCGACATATACATCTTTGGACATAGTTTGGAATCCAAGCATTCACTGTGAAAGAATAGAATAGAATAGATTAGAATAGATTAGAATAGAATAGATTAGAATAGATTAGAATAGAATAGATTAGCCCTTATTGTCATTGCACAGCGCTTCTTTCTTGGTGCAAAAGAGAAGTACAACATTTATTATAGAGGCAATAAATTTAGATGATAAATAACAAGTGTCTATGAAGTAGCAGCTGAACATGGTAAAAAGTGACCTCAAAGTTTATGTATAACATACGTAAACAGTCTGGTGTGTTGCACATGGAACAGTTTTAATTATTGCACTTGCTCAATATGATCACTTTGTGTGTGATCACTCTGGACTGTTTATCTGATGAGGTTCCTGTTAACTACTGCGATAGCTCTTGGGAAGAAGCTATCTCTGAGTCTGTTTGTCCAGCTTGGGATGGGTTAGCGAGAGTCTGCAGCATCCTCCAGGCTGGGCAGAGAGCGGCCAGTGATCTTTTGGGCTGTGCAGATGACTCTGCAGAGCTCTCCTGTCTGCTGCTGAGCACCCTGCACACCACAAAAGACACCAAAAGATATTATAATTTAGCTGTTTCTCTAATGGAAAGGCAATCTGGCCAAGTATGTGTCAAACCCAAAATGGTGATTGCGGGTGGACTCCAACCATGCAGCCACCTTGTTGTGAACATGCATGCACGCTCCATAAGCACGTTGTCCTAGAACTCAATAATCTGTGGGTTCTGAAAGATGAGTCAAAAGTTCCCAAAAGCTTGCAGTATAAGTCTGCTGCAACAAAGGCTGGCATCCAATGAGTGAAAAACAGGAGCTAGAAGTCAGAATCTGGGTGGTGCTACCTTTATATAAAAAGTTTTTTCATAGTTTGTTTTGCATTTTATGTGCAATATGTGGATACCCCTTTGCTTCTCCCTCCAACCCACTTGTTTGTCTGTCTATCTCCCTGTATTCTTGCAGCAACAGCAGCTCCAGGCCCAGCATCTCTCCCATGCTGCTCATGGGCCTCCAGTCCAGCTCCCGCCTCACCCCTCGGGTCTGCAGCCACCCGGGATCCCCTCTGTAACAGGCTCTGGATCAGGCCTACTGGCATTAGGGGCTCTGGGCAGCCAAGCTCACCTCCCAGTGAAGGATGAGAAGAACCACCACGATCTTGAACACAGAGGTAAGTCATTGAGCCCGGTTTAACAGTACATTAGCTGTCTAGTCAGTTTGTTTAGGAGAATTGAGATCTATGAACATTTAAACATGGTTAAAAATGTTAAACAGCAAAAACCCAATTAAGTGTGGAGTGCTTCTCACTCTCTAGAGTAGAATCATAGGTCCCTTACGTGAGGAGCACATCCTGTCTGTTCACATTCTGCCTGGGTAATGGGCTGGTACATTCCCAGCCCATGACTACATAAGCTATTCAGCAGCTCCAATATGTGGTGATAAGAGAGGCCTTATGCCCTGCAGCTTATTCACACATGTTCAGCCAAATGCATTTGTTATGATGTACTAACTGACATGTTTTTCTCTTTGCTCATTTGGTTTCATCATTACCTCCACCGCCATCATTGCAATGTCTGATCCAGAGAACACGGTGAGTGTGCAAAACGACAGCTTTTTTCTGTTTTGTTGAAATGATTGTTTGTTCCTAAAATCCTTCCAGTGTCATGTCTGCTGCATGTTACAGCTGAATGCATGCACCGTTGTAACCTGCTTTAATAAAATGATGGAAAATGAGCTTTGGAATATGAATCGTGTGTTTAATCCAGAAAGGAAACGACCGCTATCACGTTGGAGCGATTAGAAACCTTGTTATTTCATCCTAATTAGTGGAAGACTTGGAGTTCCCCTTCTTAAAGGATTTATATGATCTTTTCTGTTGTGTCGCTTGTGTAGAAGCTCACTACTTCTTCACTTTGGTATGCGTTGAATATTTATGATCACAAATGCAAGTTGTTTTGTTTGCCTCTGCCCCATCTGGTTGGACCCGTTGAAGTGTTTTATTTGAAATGCTGCGATCTCTGATGACTTGTGATGGGCTTGTGATATTGTGTTTCTGTAGGCTTGGTCACTTGAATGGGTGCAGTCATGTCTGAAGAAATAGAGCTCCCGGGGCGATTAGCAGCCCTGTTTTGTTTCTGTGCTTTCGTCCCAGGTCATCTGATAGTAGAGTGGTGACTTTGGTTAATGAGTCACGCTAAGCATCTCTTTAAAGGTCAGCCATTATGCAGCCAGTGGGCCTTTGCCCAGGCTGCTAGTCCATCAGCCATTGTTCCCTGCTCTAGGTTACCTCTGACTTTGTCCGTGTTGTTGCTTTGGTCCTCTGATGAGGGAGAATCAGGAGAACTTGGCAGTTTGTAGGCAAGTGGCAAACTCCTGCAAAAGCCGTTGGACAGACGCCTAGTGCCTGGCATTCTGTTGGCATTTGGAGTGAGCTGTCCCAGCTTGTGTGGGCAGGCTCCATGAAGAAGCACCAGCCAGTCCCACGCTGTTGTGCCCACTGGCAGGATATAGATTCTTTTCTTTATCAGAGCTCAAAGCCTGCGCTGACATGGCGCCCAAGCGCGCTGTGGCAATCAATGCCTAGCGCCCACAATGTATAATTTCTCTCTCTGTCTTTCTCTTTACCCCCACCTCTTCCTCTCTCTCATGCTTAGCCCAAATGACTCTGGAGAAAAGGCCCTCTGTTCAGTCACAACACACTGTCCCTGTGAGGCTGTTTGTTGTCCAGTTATGAGGAGGAGGGAGCCCAGCTTGGAAAACAAGCCCTCCTCCTTTCACTTCAGATAACAGTCCCTTTCTGTTGTGTGGCCAGGGCCAGCCTTGTGTGTGAAATTGGACTTGGCTGGTGTCAGGGTACTGTCTGGAGCTGGCCCACAGCTGCATTTTAAAGAGTCTGCTGTACCCGTCGTCTTATGAATGGAACATTTTAGTGTTTGGATTGGCACAGTGTGCTCTGTGAATTTGTAATAGATGAATGACTCGCTCTCTTTGATGAAGGAAGATAAAGTGGAAATAAATTGTTTTTGGTTTTCTCTTGGCAGAATAACTCGATATCCCCGTCAGAAAGTTTGCGAACAACCAGTGAGAAGCACCGTAGCTCATCCGACTACAGTTTGGACCCTAAGAAGCGCAAAGTAGAAGAGAAGGACAGCATGAGTAGATATGTAAGTTATTAAAGGAATATCTTAACAGGCTGTGTGCTTATTGGGTTTCTGTTCAACTTTAACACAACATCATCCATCTGAAAAATCCAAAGTGAAAAAGTGACAGATTTTACATTTTAAATTACAGGCTGGGAAAAGTGACTTCCTGGAGTTGTTGTTGTTGGTTGCCTGGTAACCTCACACTCCAGGAAGTTACCTCTTCTGGGCCTTCCAACCCACAGCAAGATGGCAAATAAGCTTTTTAGCCTGTGACAGCAGGACCCCCTTTTTAAACCCCCCCCCCACGCACACACACATGCACACACGCACGCGCACACACACACACACACAGACAGAAGTAGCAACGCTTATATCTGGAGTGTATCTGCAAGACTTACTTTTTGTTTTAATTATCATTACAGGACAGTGATGGAGAAAAAAGTGATGACTTGGTGGTAGATGTTTCAAATGAGGTGAGAACTTCTGTTTAAGGCTCATGTTCATGTACAGAGATGAACTTGTCCATTCCTGCTGTTCTATTAACCCTAAAAATCTGTTGCATCAGGATCCTGCCACTCCACGGGCAAGCCCAGCACATTCACCACCTGAAAATGGCATTGATAAACCACGCCCACCAAAGAAGGACACACCCAACAGCCCTGCATCAGTGGCATCATCTGGGAGCACCCCCTCCTCCAAGGCCAAGGAGCTCAGTCATGTAAGACATCATGAGAGTTGAAGGCAAAGTAGGACAGAAAAAGCTTTAAATGAGAACTGCAGAGAGAGTAAAAGGCATAAAACAGATCTAGGACATTTTTTTTTACTGTGGATTAGAAATGGCTGTCTGCTTTAAGTGCATGACTAAATGTCAGGGATAATATTGTCCCACATCAGGATCAGTCAGGTCTTCTCTGTTAATAGCTCAATGTATTTAACTATTCCAGGATTTTTGCCTCTGCTGCACTAAAAGATTAAAGCTGAAGCAGTAAGGGGATAAAAACAGCCCATCTCCATTGTGACCATAATAGGTTTTAGAATAAATAGCAGTTTATGGCTCTGCAGGACTATGAGGACTGTCAGAATTAGATTGGATTAAGTTCAGTTTGCTCTCAAATTGTCAGTCTGCTCAGTGCCTGGTTGCTGGATTGTAAATGTGCTTGCTCTCTCGTTCTCTTGACAGAATGACAAATCCTCCACGCCTGGTCTCAAATCCAACACCCCCACCCCCCGCAACGATGCCCCTACCCCTGGCACCAGCTCTACTCCTGGGCTCAGACCCATTCTGGGCAAACCACCAGGCATGGAGGCTCTTGGTTAGTAGCTATTCTCTGTCCTCTCTAGAAACCCAGATAAGCATTTTCTCCACTGTTGGTCACATATCAATATTCATCCCCCATCTTTGTCTTTAGCAGCACCAGCTTTGCGTACCCCTCTGTCTATTGCGGGTTCCTATCCTACTCCCTTTTCCATAATGGGCCATCATGAAATGAATGGAGGCCTGACAAGTACTGGGGTATACGCTGGTCTACACATCTCCCCTCAGATGAGTGCTGCAGCCGCAGCCGCTTATGGACGCTCCCCCATGGTAATGGCTCCTGTCGCTATTTCATCTAGTTGCACCAGGGATTACATTAGAAGCACTGCACATAGTTAGAGAGCCATGTGGGATTTGTGTACGATCACAGGTCAGAAACTGATCTGCTGTTTAAACATGTATGTGTTGTCCTTTTTAGGGTTTTGATCCTCACACCCACATGAGAGCCCCGGGCCTTCCAGCCAGCCTCACATCCATTTCTGGTGGAAAACCGTAAGCGTCTTACCAAATGTGTTACCCTCATGCATTTTAAAAAAACAGTGATAGCAACACATGCTTGTATCGGCTCTTTTTCCTGCAGAGCTTACTCCTTCCACGTCAGTGCAGATGGTCAGATGCAGCCTGTGCCCTTCCCACCTGACGCCCTCATTGGCCCCGGTATCCCTCGTCACGCCCGTCAGATCAACACGCTGAGCCATGGTGAGGTGGTGTGCGCTGTTACCATTAGCAACCCCACACGTCACGTCTACACTGGTGGCAAAGGCTGTGTCAAAATCTGGGATATCAGCCAGCCTGGCAGCAAAAGTCCCGTGTCCCAACTGGACTGTCTGGTAAGGCTCTGTGCTGATGCACGGCCATCTTTACT
The DNA here is from genome assembly GCA_037177335.1 of Kiunga ballochi. Taxonomy (NCBI): domain Eukaryota; kingdom Metazoa; phylum Chordata; class Actinopteri; order Atheriniformes; family Pseudomugilidae; genus Kiunga; species Kiunga ballochi. The sequence goes on along the minus strand of JBAMIG010000010.1, from coordinate 16,303,260 downwards.
GCAGTTTATACACTGTGAAATTCCACTAAAATGAGGTCATCTTTTGCAGAACCTGGAACCCATATGCACATGATTTAACTTTATTTGTGTATAAAATGGATAAAAGTACTTTTGGAAGTAACCATGGAGGAAAGTGCTAAACATAACTCATTATCTTATCATTTATACTTACCTGGAAATCCAGATAAATGTGTAAATTCAACAAGCTATACGACGGCCTGCCTATTTCAGATTAGAGGATACCCTTTGGATGATTTAATATGAGAAGAGTTTTATCCTTTTTTTTCTTTACATTTGTTCTCTCATTCCACTGCCCTGAAAATGTATTGATTTCCTTTGTTCTCTGCACAACAGAACAGGGATAACTACATCCGCTCCTGTAAGCTGCTGCCTGATGGCCGCACATTGATTGTTGGAGGCGAGGCCAGCACATTGACCATCTGGGACCTGGCCTCTCAAACACCCCGCATCAAGGCTGAGCTCACCTCCTCAGCCCCAGCTTGCTACGCCTTGGCCATCAGCCCCGACGCCAAAGTCTGCTTTTCCTGCTGCAGTGATGGAAACATTGCCGTTTGGGACTTGCACAACCAGACTCTTGTTAGGTTAGAAGAAGGAAAAACTTATTCCCACTGTGTGGGTTTTAACCTCACAACAGACGGGCTTTTGTTTGAAACATTCAAAAGATTAAGTCTGTAAATATTTGTCACTTCTTACTGTGATTGCAGACAATTCCAGGGTCATACAGATGGTGCTAGCTGTATTGACATATCCCACGATGGCACTAAGTTGTGGACAGGTGGTCTTGATAACACTGTTCGGTCTTGGGATCTGAGGGAAGGTCGACAGCTGCAGCAGCATGACTTCACCTCACAGGTAAAGCCCTGCAGCACAGAGTCAAGCTTAAATATATGAGGAAAGAAGAGTTTGTTGGGTTTTTTTAGTCAGTAATTATGGCTCTGTCCCATCTTCAGATCTTCTCTTTAGGCTACTGTCCAACTGGAGAGTGGCTTGCTGTGGGAATGGAGAGCAGCAATGTGGAGGTGCTTCACCATTCAAAGCCTGACAAGTATCAGCTCCACCTGCATGAGAGCTGTGTTCTCTCCCTCAAGTTCGCCTACTGTGGTATGACCAAACGCACACAAAGGAAAATACACATTTTTAGACCATTTCTTAGCACTTTAGACTGATTTGTTTTATTCAGTGCTAAATCTGCAAAGAATACCATCTACAGATTGTTGCATCCTTACATCCTTACAGATTATTACATCAATGCATTGCATTGATGTAATAATCTGTAATAACATGTAAGTGATGTTTTTCAAACAGTCTAAGGGGCCTGATGGTACTGATGTTTTATTTGCAGGTAAATGGTTTGTAAGCACTGGGAAGGACAATCTGTTGAACGCTTGGAGGACTCCTTATGGCGCCAGTATATTCCAGGTATGTGAATCAATACAGTCCGTCTGCAGCTGTGCAAAAAGTATGCATGCTCGTCTCTAAGAGGAAGGGCACAGCGACCGCTGTCTGACAGGACTACCCTATCAGTGAAAACTGAACCTGAATTATTGACTCGATAACAGAGACTTTTTTGAAGGCTGTCGGACCAAAACTTGATGTCACTGCAATCTAATCTAGCCTTGTAGTCAGCTAATCCTTCCCATTTAACCTTAAATGCACTAGAGTGTTGTTAACTGCCTCCACAACTAAAGTGTGTGTGTTTTGTTTTTTTATCTCTTTCTCTCTTAACAGTCTAAGGAATCTTCATCTGTCCTAAGTTGTGACATCTCAACAGACGACAAGTACATTGTGACAGGCTCCGGTGACAAGAAGGCCACTGTGTATGAAGTGATCTATTAGAACAGACAGCTATGGATCGGAGCAGGTTTATGCTCAGGAACAGTAGACTCTTCCTCCATCTATCTTCCCTCACACAGACAGCATGGATGTTGCCTGCAGGTGGATTGGCTGGAAGTTTGGCAGTGCCAGATTAAAATGGATGCTGGTTCTGTTTTGGCGCTCGGATTCTCTGACACTCGGCTCTGCCCTTCTCACTCATGCAACACTTGTACAGAGTGCAGTTTCCCAAGGCACTAAGAAGAAAATAATGTCTTGCTGTTTTTCTGTTTGTTGGATATTTCTTCTTTTTTTTATTCATCCTTTTTAATGTGGGGATAAAGTTCCATGACACAACTAGAAGCAGCGCTTCACTCTGGAGCTTCTCCTTGGAGATCCTGTGAAAAGTGTACATAATGGAGTAATAAATGGCCTTTTATAGATTTATATTTTGGTGTCCAGTTACGCTTGTGATGGTTCTTTCTTGTTCTCCGTGATTTTCTGTCCCTTCTGGGGATAGAAATTAGATTAGGACTTGGTGAGAGGATATTCTATTTCAGCTTTTTCCTTCCTCGGCCCCTTATCTCTCTTTTTTCCCTTCATGTTCGATGTCTAGAATGACCTTTTTGGAAATTTAATTGGATTTTTGTTTTTTCCTCAGTGGCAACATTTTTTTTTTGTCTTTGCCATGTGCTTCAACACAGACGTTTGTCTCACGGATTTTAGGTGTAGAGATCTCTGGAAATGCCGTTTTGAGACTGGAATGGAAGAAAGTCATTGTTTCTAGTTACATTGACCATAAAGCATAAATCCAGCTCTGAAATATCACTGGACACTGGCTGCTTTCTATCACTCCGAACGGACAACTGGAACACTGATGCTTTATCAAACGCTGCAACATGAGCTTAGCCTTGACTCGGTTATTTTATGAAAAGCTTTTGCTCCACTCAGCAAAGTCACCCGTCTGACTTAATTACTACCTTTTTCATTTCGACAGCCAGTGACTGATGAGGAAAGAGGTGAGAGGCAAAGTCACCATCACATCTGATATTTTTGGCTATGCTGTTAGCTTTCTACAGTTTTACATTAATATCCAACCACAGGCTTCTCACACACAAATGGTTTGTGCATAAACACACGTTACACTGTAGGATACACATGTCATCACTCATAAGGATTGTACAGCTGACAGTTGTTGATAAATCAATAAACTGTTTTTATATAAAATAATCTTGACTGGATTTCTCTAATGCTGTTGCATTGCTACTACTGTAGGTTGTATAATGGATAATTCATTACCTTATCTTTGGCTTGTTTAGACTTTTTTTAACCACCTGATTGGAACATAAAACATCCAAAGTGGTGACGCATTAAAATCGCATTTCATTCAGTGCCACTTCAGAAAAATGACGTAAACACTGCTCTTGAGTTGAGCAGAGTGGTCTTTAGGTAGCTGAATACTTTGGGGCAGGAAGAGGTGAATGGCTCGACCGGTCCTCTCTTCTAGAAGCTCTAAGCCCTTCATAAGGCAGCCTCTCCAGAGATGTTGTTGTTAGATTGTAAAAGCAGGGCCGGATGCTTTCAGCATGGAGCCAGCCGCCATGCACCGCTCTCACGGGCTCAGTTGTTAAAGCCTATAGTCTTTCTCTTCCCACATTGGTGAAGTGTGTACTTCCTGTGTGCATTTGTAGTTTAAGCTCCCTGCTCAAGTACAATTTTCTCTCTCACTTAATCAAACAGTGGAATATCTGCAGATGAAAGGTTGTATCAGTGAGTGCCTATTGGTGGACATTGAGGGGGTCATTGTCTCGCCTTCCACTCATCAGGTCTCAAAAGAAGGCTTCAGCAGATTCATATGCAAAAAGCCATGCTGTTCTCTACTACTTAAGACAGGCGCAACACTAAAATGAAGTGCTTTGGTGTTTTACAGCAGCTCAAAATACAAGAACAGAGGCCAATTCCCTATTTCCCCTGAATTGTTAGTGGCTACACTTGAAAACTGGAGGGAGGGAGTGATGCCTAAACGGAGTGTGTGAACATGTATAATTTCTTCTTTAGCTTTAGCTCCCAGTTACTGATCACAGTCCAGTAGAATTACTGGCTGGTTTTATTGGCTGGCATACAGTTTTCTATCCTCCCCCACCATCACACAGGAAATCAGGATTTTTTTTTCCAACCGTGAGGGACTGGCACTGTGTTGAAATGCAGAATAATAATCCTCTAATCACCTGAGTATTGCCAGTCCTTGGTTTTATCTGCAATGGATGTGAAAGCCCCCAGTGCCTAGTGATTACAGCATTTGATCTGGGTAATAATGTCTTCACTGTTGCCCTGCCTAGAGCCTGAAGGCAGCACAGCTCTAATCCACAGTGCATTCTGGTGGAATCGCATTACACAAAGACCACCAGGGCTCTCTTCTACAGGGGAGGGGGTTAAAGAAGGAGGAGGTTGCTATGGAAACAAGCTTCCCCTCTCTTTCTTTCTTTCTTTCTTTCTTTCTTTCTTCCATCTCTCTCACTCACACACACACACCCATGAGCACCAATGTACACACACACAGTGCACACACACTCTCTCTCCTGGGACAGATAAGCGAAGGACAGGTTCTATGTTTACTTTGCACAGACCCTCCAATCCCTGAGCTGGCTGAGCCCTGATAACATGAGGCCTGTACAGTCACCGACCACTGACAGCAGATAAACACTCCAGCAGGGCAGAGCAGTCATCACCCTCCAACCAGGATGAACAAACTTGGGAGACCTGGATTCATTTGGATTAGCTTGGATTGCTGCTGCCACCGCTGCTGCTTTCCTGCCACGGCTGTGTTTAGACTACTGATGTCTACAGGACTTTCCACATGAGAGGTTGAAGTTGCTCTTCACCCCGTGGACAGTTTAGTCAAAGGACATAACCAAACTAGTGGACTGGATGCTATTTTAGATATGGAGGTCAAGAGACTGTCAGCACTGGGCATGTTTGTGTCACTGCAGCTAAAGGGCCATGAAGTCAGAAAACATAGATTCCTCCTGATGTGTCCTGAGGAGACACTACACATTATCACTGCTGTGTCTGCTCTTTGTGCAGGGATTTATTTAATACTAGACAAAAGAAAGACAACAATCAGTGCAATCCTTGCTGTTTATTCCATATGAGAACCTTGTATTTCCACACTGGAGGTGATTATAAATGTACAACACTAAGAGAAGACTAACATAGTCTTTGATGTTGAGATCAAGACAGCCACAATGACTTCTTTATTATGTGCATTATGCTAAGATGCTAATTATTTTTCCACACACACTTTCTGTGATTAAGGCTCAGCTGGAGGTGTATAAGCAACATGACTAATTACAGAGGAAATGATGGTATTGAGCTAAAGTGGTGGGAGCTAAAATTCCCTTTGGCACGTTCTTCTGCTTGTGTTTATTTCTAATTCATTTATTTTCTTTCCTTTTGGAGAAAAAATGACAGATTTACTACTTATCCACATTCATCTGACTCAAGCTGTCTGTAAATACTTTACATTCATTATCTTTATTTAATAAATAATTTATACTGATGCAACTCAAATAGTAAGTGTATTTTGCAGCACAGGTGACTCGTGCTCCTAGCACAACACCAGTCTTTGTAAATAATGTAATCTAGGGATGATGTTTGTATCTTTGCACTTTGTAACGCTAAACAACCAACTACTGTTCATTTAATGTAATATGTGTTTATGGGATATTATGTGGAGGAAATTCTGTTATTATGGACTTATCTAATAAACACAATCCTCTGTTTTTTTCCACTGAAACTAACCTCATTTTGAAATACTTGGGATGGGAGAAATGCCTCATGCAGCTTCAATTTAAATACCTTACTTTATATAAATATTACATACTACAGCGATTTATGGTGACCAGTGAAGTACAACTTTAGGAGAAGAGCGCTTTGATCGTTCAGCTAAATTAAATTTAAGGCTGTTTTATATAAAAGTTTACAGTAAGCTTTAACAATATCTTTAAAATATTTATGTTTTTCAGTAACGGGTTGTGCTGGGCTGTGTATAATAAGGTGTGTGCAGCTGCATTGGATTCATAAAAATATCAAATATAAGTCAGCACAGAATACTGTCTGGTTTGCACATCAACGTTTCAGCATTGCTGAAATTAAATGATTTATATAAAGTCACTTTCACTGAAGTTTATCAGCTTGTCCTAAAGGTGAACAGTTGTGCTAGCATGTAGCTTTTTCCCCATCTTATGGCCGTTAGGCTTAAGCTGATCATTGTTTCTGCTTTAATGGTGAAAAATGTTGAAACCTGCAGAGTTAATGATTAATATTAGATCCTGTGAGCCGTTTGGCTGCTGTCAGAAAAGTTTTGCTGTTGTTTTCTTTAGATGAGGACATTTTAACTGTAAACAACCCGAAAGAGGTGGGAATAAAAAAACAGTCATATTTTTTGTGTAGGCATTTAACAAACTATGTTTTTAAAGTACTTATGTTTTGAAAAGGTCTTTGCACAATGTGTCGGTGCATGCTTTGTTTTAATCTGAAGACTGGTGGAGGAAAACACTCTGCAGGACTGCTTTGTCAATGCATCAGCTGTAAAAATGTGTTTAATTATAAGAAGGTATGTTCTTCATTCTTACATTTATATATGTACATTTTGAAAATGCTGGTCCCAGCTGACATTGGGTGAGAGGCATGGTACATCCTGGACAGGTCGCCAGTCCATCACAGGACTCTACTGTAAATATGCAAACAAATTCAAATCCGGATCAAAGAAGCAGGTTTGATCCTGTTCAAGAGACCAAATACAGAAAGAGGACGATCAAATAAGTGCACAGCATGGTGATTTTTTTTTAAAAAAAGAGGTCAGACTAAGAAGTGTAGCATGAACTGAACCAAATCCCGACACGGGCCGAGTGAAGCACATTATCTTGATGTGAATGCACTAAATGCTCATTAAATGCTGCCCATCAGCCTGTCCAGCTTTTCATATAACTGCTATTGGTATAAACATATATAAGCAACCACCCTACAAACATTTAATGGTAAATAGACGTGTACTTATAGAGCCCTTTTCCAGTCAAAGTGCTTTACACTACCCAGCACATTCACACACCGATATGTAACTTTTGCTTCAGGGTTTTCAGCCTGTCGACAGGGGAGTCCTGGAATCTATCCCTCAACCTTCCAGCAAAAAGACACCTTTCTCCCGCTCTAAAGCCACTCAAGAGCTTATTGTTGTAGCTGCATCTCAGGTTTTTTAAACGATAAAATTATAAATAAAACCATATGCATGCAGTTATTTCTATTTTTTAATGTAAACTATTTTTTATTATTATTTGGTTCATTGAAGCATCTATGCTCCCAGTGCTCCCAGTATGAATGACAAAAGAAGAACCGTGTTACATTGAAAAGACAGAGGAGCAATCTTTCAAATGGATCTCTTTTTGAAAATATATTATGACATAATCATGTTTCCCCCTGAAAGCCCAGGGGAGGCCTGTCTGTCAGATTGCAGTCCTGTCTTTGGCTGCCTGGTCTGAACAGAAACAGCAGTTGCGTGTTAATAGAACCCAGAGGCACTCTGAAACCTTACCCATTCTGCTTTACCCTCTCAGCCAAGAGATTAAAGTCAGGGAAACATTACAGGAGGCTGGATAATTGCCCCTGTGTCTCCAGCAGACAAAAGGCAACTCTCTGGCAATTCCCTCGGTAAATTGTCAAGAGAGGCTCAAGGATCCTTCAAGGCTGCAGCAAATTGTACGGTGCTGTCTAACAAACTACCAATCTCTGGATATTATGAGGCTTCCATACATCCTTGGTCATAATGGCAGCTTGCACTGCTGTAATAGAGTGCAGGCACAAGACAGCTTTTGTGAACACACTTCCAATAGAAAAATGACTACCTTGGCTCCCAGTCTGCGCTTTTCATTTTTGCTTGTTACCATTTATATTTTGATTTATCCTGCTATCATGTTTATGGTTGCTTCCGTTCAGAGCTGAGTGCTGGTTGCTGCCACCACTAGATGATTGCAACCTTTATTCCCAAGAGCCTCTTGATCCCCTAACAGGGAAAAAAATATCTGCAAGCAGTTAATGAGTTGTCATACATGACCAGTGTTAAGGGTGTCTGCAAATTAACCGAGGATTTTGTCATGGTTTCCTCTGCTCCTGCACTCATTCATCTGCTTGCCACCACTTTCTCTCCTTATTCTTGTGCCCACCTCCCTCCTCCATCGTGCCCTTCCTCCTTGCTCTTCAATTTTCTCCCTCTACCTGCCTGCTTCACGCTCCAATAGCTGCGTGGCGGGAGTAGTGCTGTCTGGCTCTGAGCAGCATTCATTGTCAGCACGGTTCATGTTTAGAATTAGCCATTTAATGAGAACAAAAGAAATTAATTGGTGGTTTAAGCCTAATGAGACGTCTGTGAAATTAACAGCCCTCATCAATAGAAACAAATAAAATCCTTCAGCGTGTTGTTGGGGAGCATTATTCTGACAAAGCTTTTGACACAATGATGAATAGCAGGTCAGGAGAGACCATCTGTGCTTCTTTAAACCCCTGCAGGAGGGGGATGGAATGTGGGCTGGCTCGGAGAGATGGTGATAAAAGAGGAAGAGAGGCGTTGGGGAGAGGGGGAGGGAAAAAAAGAGGAAAAAGGCTTAGAAAAAAATCACCAGCTTTATTCATCACCCTTTAGCATGATACCGCTGTCTTACCATGGTTACAAAGGAAGTAAAAAACACAGGCATTAGCATGTGAAAGGCTCTGGGTTTGTGACTATGCATCCAGAAAGCCAAAGAGCTCTGATTTCCAGGGATATTTAACCTCCATTCAGACAGCAACAAAGCCCTGCTGTCGCGCTGAGAGCCGGGGTTCAGCCTGATTGGGGCTCGGGGGGGAGGGAGGGGGGACAGCCAGGATCACAGACCTCATTTGTTCCCCCTCCTTACTTTAGTCTGTCTCTATTCCCACTGAAGAGCAGCATTTCCTCCCCCCCACGCCCCCACCCCCCCCTTCTCTCTCAAAGTTGTAAATGTATGACCTAAGGAATAAATTGGATGGGAAGGAGGCGAGGAGCCAGTACAGAGCTCACTAATACATCTCTATCATGTTCGGTGACCTTTATTTACCGAGCACTCGGCAACATCTTTGTCAGTGTTCTGTGTCCTGTAGCTTCCTCCTCCCATAATGGCCCAGTTTGAAAGTTGCAGACGTGATGGAGGTGGTTATCTGCATGTCCTCAGCTCAGCCAGTGACTCGACCCCTTCCCCTTCTCTGTCTGACCACCCATCAGGGTAAAACCAGCCATCTCTGTTTGTGTATCGTAGAGAAGCTGTTTGCTTTCCTGTGCTGATCAAATAAACAGGGCCGTGTCTTTCAGGGAGGGAGGATGGAGGAGTTGTGTGAGTTCAATTGGGGAAGATAAGGAATAGTTTGATGGGGTAGAGTGAAACGAGAGCGATTTAGGTCAGCTAATCTGATTTACACAGAGATGGTCTGGCCATTGCAGGGAGCAGTAATTACATAGAGGGATTAGAATAACCCCCCTAACAAAAAAAAGCTGCTAACCCACTGAGAGAAAAGAGGGGTGGCAGCATAAAGGCCCGAGAACTGCTCGAGTATGTTGCCGCAACAACAATAGCTCGAGCAGCTCTTGGTGTAGATTAAAAAAGGCTGAGATTGCACTCAAAACAACGAGGACATTTGGCCAAACTGGAATTACAAAGCTTGTTTACATGCATTTACATCTGCTGCTTTTGATCCTATATTCATTAGAGTTTGTTTTCTGTGGCCAAGTGTCACGTCTGCAGCAGAATCCAGTTCAGTCAATCACCAGAACCAGGAATCTGAGATGAACACAGTTCATGTTTGGCTTTAAAGCTGGAACACAGTGAGGTTTTGCATCTTTGTGTGCTTCTGCTTGACACAGTTAGGAGATTTATCTCTTTCAGCCATGACATTTTGCTCATATCTAGCTGCTTTTCCAGAGCAGATACTTAGAGCATCTTGTTGTCTGTGTATTTAAAATGCACAGCTGAATAATTACACAGCAAGAGCTGTCACGTCATCCACGGGAACGACTTGCACGCTTGGCTGCTGTTTTCTAAAGTGTGCTTGGTTAATCCACTCATTGCTTTGTGCATTGAATCCCGCGAACCATAGGGCACCCGCTTGGATGCCCGTGCATAAATTACTGCCATGGAACATAAAGTGCTGGGAGGATTTTCCTTAACGATCGCCAACGCTTTAAATGCTTCTGCTTCAACAGTCGATACTGCTCAGCCCATTCAATTATTCAGCGGTCTGTCCCTCATTAACAAAATCCTGACCTTGACATGTCTGCCCTATTTCTCTCCCCTGACAGCCTCGGCTCTCCAAACGACTCTGTTTGCTCTGATATTGGCTGGGAAATCCATGCATATTGATAAGTTGTTTGCAGTGTAATTGAAAATGTCAGTTATGAGGCCCATGCAGGCAAAGGTCAGTGCCAAGAATAAAAGCTGACAGGCTGCTATGTAGGGTGAATATATAGTAAAGGAATGAAAGAAAAACAGGAAACAATTGAGTATGTTATATGATATAAACCTAAAAAAAACTGTATTGTAGAAAACAAAAGGTTAAGTAACAGCTAAGGGAAAGTATTCGGATGTTTTCAGCCTTAGATAATTATATGACTCCATTTTCTCGTTTCATATAGTTTTATTGATTGGTTTGTGGTCACTTGATTGAAATTCTAATCTGTTTCCAAAGGTCAAATTGTTCATCATTCATATCTTATGGTCTGGGTAAACATCCAAAGCTCAAATACTCAATAAGATTTATGAATATGCTTATCAGACTCATAACGTCTAGAGGAGTGGATGTCCTAGGGGACTGTCTCACAGCGGTGTTATGTGCATCAGTGACATGAGGTGTCAATCAAAAGGTGCTATTCTCTGCACTTTATAGCACAATCTACTTCTGTCCTAATTTGCTCCTCATGAGAGTCATCCGAGGTTAAAGGGCTCGCCACGATTTCTGCATAAACAAAGATTTGAACCTCAGTCCCCACCAGACTCTACTGGCTGACCCCCACCCCTCCAATCCTCCCCGCAGGCAGAGTGGTGACTGCCTGCTGGTTCTTTAATCGATTGCTAATGGGTTCAATTCCATCGTTGAGGAGCTGCTTGGAACCTGGCCCTGAGACTGAATGAAGTGGAAATAGCATTTGAGGCTTTATGAGGCGTTATACTGCAGTGAGAGACCTCTATTCGGCATGCTTCATAGCGCTGCAGAGAGTTTTGCACCACCGCTTGATGGTTTTTCTTATGCCGAGCTCCTACTGCTTTCGTCTCACTGCTTCCCATTTACATCATGCCCTAAAGCATTTACATCCACTCAATCTACAACAAAATAGCTTTGCTTTGCTGCATTTTCACAAGGCTTGATGTGTAAGGTAATTACCATAGTATATCTTCCTTATACACAAGAGGGCATGTTCACGGCATCTTTAAGCTGTGATATTCATCAGTTTTATCAGGAGCCCCGTGTAACTCACGCCTCTCACTCTGTTATTTTACCCACAGTGAGCAAAGGACGACCTATGAAACCACAGTTGTTGCTTTTTTGTTTTTTATTTCTTTTCTTTACGGCACTAAGATGTTTTCACCTTTTCAGTGAGAGAGGCTGAACCCTCTGGTCCACCCTCCCCGGTTTACAGATCTGCCAAGATTTCTGCAGCTCTCTTATAAGCTTGCTCTGGCTGAAATGCAAAGCTAAGCAGCAACGCTGTTCTACATTTCACAGCCAGTCCCAGCAGACATGTGCTCTTTGAAGCATTCTGGGCCAGGGATACAAGCCTTATTTGTTCAGATCTTCTAGAAAAGGGTGAGAAGACGGGAAGAAAGGAGGTAGAAAAATGTAAGCTATTTTTTTTCTTTCATGACAGCAGAGAGTAACGTTCTTTGACGTCTCAACAGCAAGCCTTGTATTACAGCACATGCTGCCAAATGCCTTGATAGAATCACCCATGTCAAACAGGAAGAGAAATAAATGCTTCATTGAACGAGAGCTTGGCGTAGTGATGGTGGGAGTGGAAACGATGAAGAGTAGGGAGAGGAGGCAGCTCTGTGGGTGTCAGTTCGCTTGCTTATTGTCAACCTTCAGTATGAGCACTTTCTTAGATGTGGTGTGAATAATTAGTGTGCCTGGCCCAGAAAGTCTCATCAATGGATTTTTAATCTTGTGAAGAATGAGGAGAAAAAAAAGCTGTAATGAAAGAAGCTGATGGTTTCAGTAGTGGACCTGATGCCAGAAGATGCAGCAGGATACAAAGCACATGTTTGTGTTTGTTCTTTCAGGCTCATCTTCCAGCGCCAAGTAGAGGATGACAGGATTTACATGCAGGCTTCTAATCTCTGTAAGCGAACCTGTTTCGGGATGTAATTCACATGGTATGTCTTTTGATTCGGATTAGTCTTGGCAATCCTCTTACCCGTGGCTCAGTATAACTTATCACTGACAAGGCCGTCTCGTGGAGCAGTGCAAATCCTCATATCCACCCCTCCCAGACTTCCAACTTGTAATTCTAATCTGTCCAAATCTGATCTGAGACTTTAACTTCCAAATACCTCTTGAAAGCCAAAGCTCAAGCTGAAGTTCATGCCAGGCCTCTGGATTACATAAATTGAAGTTAGGGATTTCCAATATGCTCTTATGTTTGAGTATACAGTACAAATGATCTGGGATGTGGCATTTTATTATTTCTTCTCCTCTCCAGCTTTGAACTTATATAAAATATTATCACTCATGTTATGCCTTAAAATATCTCTTGAAAATAGATCATTCAGAATTAAAATAACATTTTGTGTGTAAACAGGTTTAATCAGGTTATTTTAAAAAGTTGGGTGGACAGGAATACAAAATTATGCAAAACATTTCAAAGGAAAAAGTTAACATAAAAATGTTTAAGTGATGACGTGTTTTTATGTAAAATATTTAGATGTTAGAGCCGTATTCCTGATTCCTGTAGGTTCTTTATAATTCAATAAACAGGATTTAAAGTGGAGCATACATGCTCCACTTTCTCCTCTCTCAGCTGGAAGACCACAGACGAGTTCTTATTAAACGTTGCAAGATTATGGCTTAATCTCTGTGAACACATGTTGGGTGGAATAAAAGCAATTTTATTTCTGAAACAGTACTCCACGCAGCTTTCTCCCACCATAATCTCATCCCTGCTTCTGCAACAGAACCAAAAGCCTTGTTTCTGTGCCAAAGCCGCTGTGTGTTTTCAGGAGGCAAAGAGATCAAGGTCCTAATTAGAAGCTGTAACACATTAACATACCTGTAACCAAATTGGACCTCACTGACAGCCTAAAGACAAACTTCGTTTGCAGTCGGGGAGGATTTGAGGCCCGTGGAGTCTGCTAGTGGTGAGACAGTGGTGTGAAGATGATGATAAGCCAAAGCTCTAAATCCCAGACTCAGCTGTCTTATCTGGAGCTGCTGGGCTCTGCGACATGCTTTAATGGAGGCGGCTCACTGTCTGAGCTGTAGCTACAATCGCATTAAGATTCCCCTTCACCTCAGCCAGGCTTGTTTGTTGTCAGTTTTTGATTGAATCTTGTGAATTAAGGTTTCGTGTCAGTTAGTCACCCTACTTTAATTCCTTTGACAACCAGATTCCCGGGAAGGCATCGTCTATTTGATCTCTTATCATATAAAGAAGTGACAATAATTTGTACAACTAATACTACAACAATATCCTCACAACTAATCGGACTTTTAATCTATTGTAAGACAGGAGATTTACCTTGTCTGACCCTTTTATAAACCTGCGAAGGAGCAACTCTTTAAATACGTGAAGTATAAAGGAACAGGAAGTACAAAGAGCCTATTGCAGATTCACGACATGAAATAAAACGAGTTACACATCAAACAAAACAACAACACAAAAACAAAACACCATTTCTGTCCGAATGCAGAAAAACAAGCGGTTAGCAAAGCTTTTAGAGCAGGGTTCTGTGCACTCACATTACTGTTTCCATCCATCCATCCATCCATCCAT
>JBAMIG010000010.1:16242140-16270186 GCA_037177335.1 Kiunga ballochi | reverse complement strand
ATTATTATTATTATTATTATTATTATTATTATTATTATTTGAGACAGAGCCTCTGGATTGGCAGACTGGGTGATGGTCCCCTCCTCAAAAATGCAGTATGTGTTCCAACTACAGGAGGATCACACTCCTCAGCCAGAGGTCCTGGAGAGGAGGGTGCATCAGATAGAGGAAGAGCGGTGTGGTCTTCATCCTGGTCGTGTAACAGTGGACCAACTTTTTACCCTCTCCAGGATTCTGGAGGGAGCAGGAGAGTTTGATCAAGTCAGCTGTGAAATAATGTATTTATTGCTGTTGGTATTTTAAGAGCTGCCTCAAAAAGACAAAAACTTTTATTCATTGTGATTGGTGTGTTTTATATTAAACAGATAGAAAGTACTGAATGTGGAACTTTTGTGTGAAATTATGTGTTCGTCACGATTGGTGGCTCTGAGGTGAGGCAGAGGAGGCAGCAGGAATTTAAATGAAAAAATATGTATTAGACAAAGAACTAAAAGACCATCTACTACTACTACTACTACTACTACTACTACTAGTACTGTCTCAAATAATAATAATAACTACTACTACTACTACTACTACTACTACTAGTACTATTAGCACTACTACTACTACTATGAACCGTGGCTAGGTGACAGGTGACATCAATGAACTAAACAATACCAGGAAACCAACCAATACCAGGAAGTGTTAGAATCATGGCAGTATGATGCAGATGATTTAAATGGGATCTGAAAATAATGCAGGAAATGAAATAAAAATCAGTCCATTGTTTACCTCTGAGTAGACAGATGTGTTAACTGATGTTGAGAGACCATTAAAGCCTCATTGCTTTTTATCTTATACTTTGTTTTTGTTTGGTTGTTTTTTTTTCTTTGGTTTTTTTTGCATTATAGGCTGTTTTGTCAGGAATCATTACATAATCATAGACAAATGTTTTTCCAACATCATTCTGGTTATTTTACATGATTGTCTTCAGTCAACTGTGTGACACCAAAAGAAAAGAGTGAATAATGAAAAGGACATATTTTAATAAGGATTTTTGTCATTGTTTTATCTTATTTATGGATATAAAATAGTTCAAAATGTGCCCAAATGCAGATTTTATGTACACACTAAATTTAATAAAGCTTGGAAAACCCTGTCATGCCGTTTTACACCTGTGTGGGAGTCATGCTGTCACATCTCTGCTCTATTTGTGATGTACAGAGGTGGCACTGGGTCTAAAGAGGATGCCTCTAGAGAGGAGACAGGAGGTGATGTAATCCCAGTAAAATCAATGTGAGTGTCAAAGGGACAGGTGGCAGAACACACTCGCACAAACGTCAGTCTGCGTGGGCACGGTTATGGCTTCAAAAACAACTGCAGTAACCTGGAAGCAACTGAGATCCATTTACCTTTTCATCAGACATGTACTGTACATTATTATAAAAAGGATACGCTTTGATTGGAAACATTGATGCAACAATAAATAAAAATGAATCACTATGGGAGCACAGACCTCCACCAAACTTATTTTCACTTATGTTATCCCTCATTCCTACCCAATGTTATAATCCTACTGTACATTATTACATTCCTATAACTGATAATAAATCCACCGTGTCTCGGCCAAATTGTTGTGCTTGTTGTATAGTTATATACCCATTTGTTCTCTTGCAGGAATTTAAATTCCAGAAATCCAAAAAGAAAAAAGAAAATATATATGATATATAATATATATCATATGTGAGATATAATATATATGATACATAATATATAATATATATAATATATATAATACATAATATATATAATATATATGATATATGATATATAATATATATAATATATAATATATAATATATTATATATAATATATAATATATATAAGTATGTTAAAACTCACCCTGTCTCATAATTCCTTTAAAAATTCCAGGATCACCCAAAATTTTATGGAGTCTAATTAAACCAAAGATTTCATGTATATTTGCTTAAAACAAGCAAAAACACAGACGGACTGGCAAACAAACAGATAAACACCAACAAAAACATGATTTCCTTGGAAATTGAATAGAAAGATCTGAAAGGTCACAAAACCTTAATAAATAGATCCATTTTCATGGTGTTCATGTTGATTCATTATAAGCAGATTTAAACATTTTAGATTCACAACACGTAATCTTTCCTCCTCATGGCCGTGGGATGAGTATTTCCCCAACAAGCCGATCATTTCAAACTTAAATGGAAAATTAGGCAATGACAGCTAAAATCATGTGCAAGCCCCCCACCCCACCCCCCTCTCCCCTTTCGCCCAAATATCAGCATCATAAAAACTTCAGACTTCTGAATGTCACTGCGTTTTTTTTGTTTGTTTTTGTTGTTGTTTTTGCTTTTTGGTTTAGTGGCCATCATACTTTATCAAATGTAAACAGTATGTTGCAAAGCAGCTCAAACATTTTGATCATTTTAGAAAGTTTGCTTCCTGACAGCTATCATGTTGCTATTTTAGCTGTCTTAGTAGGAAGACATCTGTGTTATATGTGTCATAAACATGTTAGTAATGTAGTTGCTTAGTCACGAGGGGTGCTGTGAAGGAACAAGTCCCACTGGGAGACAGATGGCAGTGGCCACAGCACTGCGAGGCGTTCGCTGGCTCTGCACATTCACTGTAGGGCCAGATCTCAACACCTTACCCCTTTCGATTAATCAAGCCTGCTGCGGTTATTTAGGGCCACCGATTAATCATGCGGGATAACAAAGGTGATAGATTAGGGTTAGAGGAAAGTTTGGGGATTTAAAGATAAAAGGGAGTTTTTCACATTATGTGACTGCAGCCAAATGTGATCCGATAAAGCTGCACAATTACTTTAGGACGTTTCATGGATATTTTTTTATTCATAACAGATAGATTCTCCTCAGTCATCGTTTTTAATACATTATTTTGACATGTGCCAAAGTTATCTGTTCATAAATAGACATAAAGGTCACATCAAGCTGAACTAATGAACTAAAGTTAGCTTGCTATCAATGACATGGACGAAACTGAAGTGTTAATGTGTGGAAATGGTTCTAAACCTCCTTTAATGTTATTTTTTAATCATATGTTATGCAGGCGTTAATTCAGTCTAATGGAGAATTAAGGCGTGAGAACAGAGAGCAGTGCTTGTCTGGCTTCTTTGCTAGGTATTAAACTGCTGTGTGAGGGAGAGGATATGCATACATCAACACTCAACACGTCAACACTTGCAATTTGCAGAAGCTGGGGGAATGTGAGAGTGTATGCGTCTTTCTGAAGCTGAGCAGAAACACAAAATCTAATCTAAATAAGGAGTTTTCAGAATAAAAGCCCAGCTCTCTGTGTTCATGATGGTTAAAAGTTCATGTAGAACAATTAAGATAGCAATTTTAGTCTGAAAGAAAAGGGGTTTTATGTCTTAATGATGTGAAATAAAAGGCTTTTTTAACCAGGTCTATCAGTGTAATCACAGCATTAGTTATTCCTGAATAGATTATCATGAGCAGGCCTAGCCTTTGCAGTGCAATAACAAGTGCACGGTTTGCTAATGAGTATCTAAAATGAGACAGTCTGGTGTGCTGTTAAATGGCACGGAGAGCTGTGAGGATCTTTTTCTAACACTTAAAGCTGACTTGATCTTCTGTCGTAGCTGCTGCCAGCTGCTCTTTGCTCTGACAGACACGAGCACATACCACCAAAAGAAGATTCTGGTTGCGCCATTTACCTGCCAATCAAAGCCCAAGGGGTCAAGCCCCCTCTGGGGATAGCACACACTCACAGCTTTGGCTCGTCATGCGCCATGGTCCACCCAGGGGGGCATGTTGCATGTGTGTTGATGTAGGATCATTTGAGCATGTCAGCATGCAGGCAAGCACACAACACTATGTCTATAAGGGACCACGGTTAAGTTTAAACTAATTAATGGGGCTGAACTTTTCAAGGCAGTGCATAGCTTTCCAAGCAGTAGGACCCAATTCTATATTTAAAGCTTAGATGCAGCAGGGTTATTTACAGCCAGGAACATTATCCAACACCTCGTTTTGCTGAATCCGGGTGAAAACTGCCACCTGAGTGCAGAAACATGGGGGATGCTTGTTCCTTTCTTTATGAGTATATGCCCATAATTCATGTCCTAAATGGTCTCGTCTATAAGACACATAGTTTTCTTTGTATTGGTTTGTTGCATGTAACAAAAAAGAAGAAATGTTTGTTTTTAAATCTTAATCAGCAAAGCTACAAATAGAAAACTGCAAAAAAAACCTTGTTAGCAGCATCAGAATATTAGTATTCATTCATAACACACATACTGTTGTTGCCACGTGATTGTTTATTTATTTTTTATCTACTGTAAATAACATACAGTAAATAAATGCCAATGTTTTCTGTTTAAATTAAACATTTGGTTTAATAAATTGTCACGATAATATTAATATCTGCATCGTGTCTCATGCTGTAAAGGCTAAAGCTTTATCGACAGCAGAGTTATCTTCTGACAATTGTTTCTAGTTGCTGTTTTAGTAATGCCTCTAAATAATTTATAAATAAGTTTGGGTTTTTCTTTTGTTTTGTTTTCGTTTTGTTTTGTTTTTGTTTTTTGTGTGTGTTTGTGTGTGTGTGTGTGTGTGCGGGGGAGGAGGGGGGGGGGTGAAACATTGAGCAACTATGTAATTTTCTGTATCATAATTGCAAACAGGTCCTGCTGCATCATAAAGGTGAGACTGCATTTTCAACATTTACACTTTTTATTGCGTGCAGACCTGCAGCAGTAAACGAGCCACTTGCACAGGTGTGGAATTAACACTAGCAAGGTGATCACACACACACAGCTGGAAGACCCATGTGCTAGGACAGCGCAGGTTAATGGGATGTTGGGACATAGCACCATATATATGTATATATCTATATAATACATGAAAAGAAGAACAATATATAGAGGGACACTGTGAGGTCTAATCTGAGTTAATGCTCTTGAACAATGTAGCACCTGATTGTTGGCTTAACATGGGAGCTGTGCTGACTGGGACCTGTCGCCCAGCTTACGCTCTGCTGTTTTGGGACAGCGCTGTAACTGGGCAGTGGAAAGGCCGTGGGGGGTTCACAGCCCTGCTGTGGTGCTGAAATCCATGCTCTCTTAAGACTTTCTCCCTGTTCCTTTCCCAGCAGGGCCCTGTTGCCACCTTCTTCTTCTTCTCAGCCTGCCCCCCTCCCACCATCCTCCCACATGACAGAGGAACCGTTCAGAGCAGCTGGGTTTAGGGTTAGGGATACTTGTCAGCAGGACGATCGTATGTCCTCTGAGTCTGTTCCCTGTCTGCCCGAAAGCCATGTCGACTGACAGCCAGCATCAGCTGATTATCGCCAGTGCGGCAGTAAAAGAAACCCACTTTGGCAACGACAGGCTTATGACTAGCAAGACACGGTCATATTAAATAACCAACACTTCATCCAGAGGCTCAGGCTGTTACCCTAGCCTTGAGAACACACTACTGGGCAGATAGTCTGACACATTAGCAATCTGTTTAAGGTTAAAGGATCAAATTGAAGCCACAGTAATAAATTGCATCTGTTACCCGTACAAGATGTTTATGTGTTTGTACACTGTAATTGAACTTTACTGCTTCTTTGATGCCCAGAGCACCAGGCTAAGTGTGATTCTAATCATATCTACAAAAACATGTCTAATAGGTCATTAAACACAATGTTTGCTCATCATTAAAGCACTGGCTTGCTATGTTTGAATAAGTTATATTGCTGACCAAAGGCAAGTGTAGAAAGGGCAGTATATGAGCATGGTACTCATAAAAGTTATTTTAATCCCTTGTGGCCAGTCGTGCTTGGTGTTTGTGTATTTTGAGAATCTTTGAGAGGTTAACACCCCCCGTGCACAGAGGCTCAGACAGACTACTGGTGTCTGGTATCAAACTGAATTAGAGCTATGTCAACACATTCAGTCACCCAGGCTTACATTACAGAAGCCCCTGGTCGTCTCTTATCTGAGGCACAGACATACAGTCAGCTGTATGACACACACACACACACACACACTCAGGGTATTCTGCTGTTTCCTGTGTTTATTCTGTAACTTTATTTTTGTGTTAAAATGTAAATGAGTTTGGGATACTTTCTGGTGTCTGCCGTGAAGACTTGTCTTGTTTACAGTTCACAAAGATTAGCAAGCACTGAACGACATTATTTATTGATGGAATCAAATTAAATGTTGCATACTTTCACACAACAACGCTTAAATAAATTATTGAAGCGCTTTTATTTTCGTGTGTAGGTGTGTGTGTGTGTGTGTGTGTGTGTGTGTGTGTGTGTGGGTGGGTGTGGGTGTGTGTGTGTGTGGGTGTGTGTGTGTGTATGTGTGTAAAGTCTGGTTTTAAAGTGGAAGACTGTGGAACCTTTCTTTATGACTTAGTGTGTTTTGTGTCAACAGGTTTTCGTGCTGCAGAAATGCTGTAACTGGTAACTGGGTAACTGGTAACTGGGTAACTGGGTAACTGGTAACTGGGTAACTGGTAACTGGTAACTGGGTAACTGGGTAACTGGTAACTGGGTAACTGGTAACTGGTAACTGGGTATTATGTAAAGAGGCTCAGTCCAGTTGGAAAGGAGAAAAGCTGCATTCTGTCCTGCGGGTTAGTTGGCATGAATAAAGCATTGCTGATGTTGTTCTGTTGATTGTCCATGTACGTGGCTTGTTAGGCTTTTGAAAGCTTTGTGTTTAGCCCCAGAAATAGAGGCTTGAAGGTGACATCTGTCTGGGAGGAGGAAGGGAGGGCAGAGAGCTGCACTATGCTGCTATAAATACGCAGCGGCCGTGACAGCTCGCAGAGGAAACAGCTGAGAAGAGGAGCTTTGCTATGCTGCATACCTCCTGGTGACCCTGTCACTTCCACAGAGGTCTTAATTATACTGCACCAGCAGCTCACCTCTGCTCACTGCTGAAGCCATGACATAAAGAGGCCTGTCAGAGAAAAGTGCCTCACCATCATCAATGCTGCCTCATACAACATGTAAACAGTGCTGTTAGGCCATCATTCAGAATGAAAAGGAGTTTATTTTAGCGTGCTTCAGTTTTCATGCTGTAAATCTGTTTATTCTGCAAATAGTGCGTTTGACTCATCTTTTTTGTGTCTGCAAATTTGACCAGTCTGCAATGCTATAATATATAAAATGCAATTATTTTTTTAAACTAAATATATCAAATGACTTCTTACTTAAATGTTTTCATATTCTGTATTCTTCTCTGTTACTGTGCTTTGCCACAAGAGATGTCACCTCAAAACATATTCAGTCAATTGAGCAGTTTCTAATCTTATACTCAGGGTTGCAGACCATAAAACAAGCCATGTTTTAGCATAGTGTGAATGACCTCTGTTAGCCTTTGAATGACGTTGGTGGCTTTAACAGCCAGCGCTGGTATGGCGGTACATCTTTATCACCTTTGCAGCCCTAATGGCAACTTATAAATGGGTCTAGTGTTTCCACGCTCATGTTTCATTGTGACCAAGGTCACAAACCTGTTCCTGTTACACGTACCAAACTCATGCAGAAAAAAGTTGCAGCATATAGGAGTTCAGGATTTATTTCTGTATCTTAAAGCATCACATAATTGCACTGTTTGATAGCATGGTGGCATTTTTATTTTCAGATTAGCCTTAGATTTCTGGCAAGATAAGTGCCCACTAGTCACCCTGAAATAATTCCTCATGTTCTTCCTGCAGAGCCTTAACCAGTTCTCTGTCCTGACAATGACTGATGCTGTTGTGTTGCTTTATCTGGGCCCAATTGTGTGCTTATGCACAAGTGCGCCACACTAACTGGCACCAGTGGATAGATTACCTAATACAGTCCAAGCACGTTATTAGACCCCAGGGCGCTGGCTAAGTCACTCAGAGTTCTGTTTCTGGCCTTTTAATTATTCATCAAGGTATTGCCTGGGATGTAACCTCAATTACTGTGGGCTGCAAGGCCAGGTCACGTGTTGTTAACACTGTGGTGATCAGAGCCACCACAGGGAAGGCTGCCAAGGGGAAGAAGCACTCTGTGGCTTGGCACTCCACCCAACACCACACAGCGATTGGCTCTCGTTTAGCAGGATACTAGCTGCACATAGGGCAAGGAGGGGATGGGCATTCTGCTGATTCCCCAGAGCCACAATGGGTACAGGGTATACTACACATCAAAGCTTGATGGGTGTGATCAGTGTGGTGTGAGCAGCATGACTCTGAAGGAGTAAGAAGGGCATGGAGGGGGAGCAGGTGAATGTTTTAATGAGCCAAGCGGAGATGCAAGCTTGTTCTCATGGGTCCACCTGTAGTGGGAAAACAGGCTTTGCGCCTGCAGTGCTGAAACACTCAGTACACAAAACAGTAGGAGGAAGAGGACCTGGCAGCCCAGCAACACTTGACATAAGGACACAGTGCTGAGAGGTTGGCCTGATTTGAGAGCACAAAGGTGTCAAAACTAAACACATTGCCCATCAAATGCTCCCTACTTTATTTAGTCCATTGTGTTCACTTCATGGTGTTATTTCATCTTTATTTGTTTTTGACTGAGAAACAGAGAAATACACCCTGCAAGTTCCCAATTTGCACCTTGATGAGGTCCCTGCATTTCTGCCAGTTTGTTTCCTGTTCTATCAGATTTGGAGGGAGTGATCAGACATCCTATTTCTTGGCTGATTTGTGGCAGTCATGTGTGACTGTCCCCAGTATCTGCCTTGCTCTGACAACCATGCCATGCATATCCAGGTAGTGATAATGAGAGCTGCTGTCATGGCGAGCTATGACTAACAGCAGTTTCATGGTGTGTTAAATAAGGGCTGCTGCCGCCTTGTTAAAGTCTGCTCCCTCAGGCCACATCTTACAATCACTTCCTGATACAGAGACCTCCAGATCCAATGAATTGGGACGGAAAAAGATGGTTATCTGAAGGTGACAAATATTTAGATATTTTTATCTCTGTTATCTACACAGTGTCACTTGAAAATACTCTCCTGTAATTAAACATGACACCTGTTTTTATTATCCTGTATCAATGGCTAAAATAAATAATTCTGTGTAAGAATAAACCCAATCATTTTTATGTATTGTCAAAGGCTTGTTAGTGTGTGTTTATTTGCTTAATTACTTAATTATTTGGGTTTATTTTGGTTTTAGGATTTGTCATTTTTCTTTAAAATACCATCAGTAGTATCACTTTAGCCACTCTTTAGAGACTCCTGCTCAACCAAAGTCAAGTGTACAATATCATTGCTGTCAGGATTGCTCTCTGTATACATTAAAATAAATAACAAATGCCCAGCACAGTTTGACGAGGTTAAAGTACCATAATTGAACCCTGATAGAGAAAATGCAAGGTCAAACTAATCAAACGATGCACCTTGTGATAAAAAAAATAGTTAAATTTTGCAAATTGTCTTTTCTTTAATCAGTTAGCATACCATGTTAGCCACTGATCAAACAATCTGGCGACAAATAAATCATTGGCATTTTGACTTTGAAGGAGTTATGAAGCTTTGCATAATCGTTGTATGAACTTATCTGAAGACAAGTTGTTTTGTCAGCGCTGGAGAAGCAAGCTGTGGGCGACTGTTTCATTCCTCCCACAGGAGAAGAGCAGATGTCCCAGAGAAGTGTTACTAGCTCCAGGCAACTTGTCTACAGGGGACCAGAAGACAGGAAGCAGCTCCAGATGGGACATCCTGTATCATAAATATTGTGTGAATTGTACATGACAATCTCTGTTGTGCATGTAAGTGACCTTGATCGTGGATTTATAAGTAGGACCATGAATTGCTGTGGATGATTTAGAGGCTTACGAGACGGTTTAGTGAAATATGTCAACAATGTTTAGAAGCATGTGTTGTCTATGATATACTGCTCTTTAGACAACCTTGCAGCTTTGTTCTGTACAGGCTTTTATTGCTATTTTTATGTTTAAGAACATCTGTAATAAGTGTGAACATTGAAATAAAATACTCTGATTGTTTTAACTGACAGCTTTGCTAAATCTGGGATTTTAATTACCTCTTCACTCTGAAGGGTTTGTTTAGAAAATGTATAGGTGGTGTTTAACTCGCTTTCTCTCCCAGGTTCAGTTGAGGCCACAATATTCATTTCTCTCTGTTGATCCAAAAGCTAAGACAAAAGCTTTCTGCAATATATCCACAACCAGAGCATTTTGAAGCAAACCTGCAAAATGAGTTCTGCAAAATGCAAACGCAATGTGAGCTGAGTGGATTATCTATAGCTGCGGTCCTGCTTCCTCTCTGGGATAGCGCCTTTTATTATGGAGTGTTTTATTGCTGCTGGAGTAAGCTGACATGGAAGAGACAGCTATAAAACGAAGCCTCCTTTTCTCGGTTTTCTGCCACCTCCTGATAGAGCTCTGCACTATGCATGCATGTTCATGTGTATTGTATGTGCATACAGGGGATTGATGTGCATTATAGGCTTGTTTGTCTTTGCAGTTGGGTTAGGAAGCTGAGTTTTTGGAATAAATAACACATCAGACATTACTCATGTGTCACTGTAAACCATGTATTCACACAGGAGTTTATGTGCAGAGCAACACCGGGAGGAGGTTTGGCCAATGACTCATTTTAATGCGCTGCTACATCTGTTTTGGGGTTGACAGGGTTTGGCTAAAATTAAGCGTCCCAAATATTTTTTCCACACACCACAAAAGGCCCATCCATAAAGCAATGTTTGAACAGTGGTTTATGTAACCGATGCATGTTTGCTTTTCACTTTATGAAGCTGTCAGTGGTTTTAAAAAACCAAACATCAGGGTCAGAAGATACAGCTTTACTGGTACACAGCAGGACACACCCAGGCTGTGTGTGTGACAGTGTAGGGATGAGTGACCATATTCACATGCTTCACAGTAGGGAGTAGCAGGGATCAGTGGAAGAGGAGCGCTGACAAGTTGACCCATACCAAAGCCCTCTGTCATTACAGGGATCAAACTGTTCAAGGCCGCAGACTCTCACTTTTACCCTCCCACTGAAAAAATGCCGCGCCCGCCTCCTCACAGTTATGTTTAGGCAGTTAGACACCAGTATACACGCTGGTTTCACATCTTTCCTTTACCATAGGTGGGTTTTTTTAATGTGTGTATAAATGCATGAGTTGCATCCATTTACAGACCTCAGTCTCACTGTTATTCATGGGGAAACAGCCAGCATCAATATTTTTACCCTTGTGAAAATCATGCAGATTGAAATTGCTGTATTTTTCTGCAACAGCCCACCGTGGTTTTGCATACAGATATTAAATCTGTTCGATTTGACTCTAGGAAATGAATATTTAGACAGAAGGGAACAGAAAAGACTTCATATCATTTTACAGTCTTGTCTTGTATAGATTATAGTTTTTACTCTCCAGATTTGTTTTTATTTCCTCCTAAAGCACAGGTATAGGAGGAAATATGACTGCCTCTTTCATGACACACAAAACAGGGGATTGCCTTGACCCTCAGGTTATGTGCAGATAGCCAGAAGTTCAGGGTTTGGTTTAATGTAAAACAATATGATTCATGCATATATGTATTTTACCACAGGCCACAAGCTTTCCCTACCAAACCCAAGTCAGAAGAATGCCTAAACATAATAATATGCTGTGTTGTAACTGCTACAAGCAGATATGATGGAAAAACTAATCCTTTATGGATGTTTTCAGCATTTTGCAATACAGTTAATATGTTGTCAGGTAATGTTATGTTTGAAATAAATGTCTGTTTTCTGCATTATGTTTGCATTCAGTATGCATGTAGACATAAGAAATAGATTTGAATATGATAAGCTATTAGCATAAAATAAAGTAGGCCTTTGAAAAGTGGAATTGCACACTATCTGTTCTTCATTTTCTTTTGTTTCAGATTATTTTTCCAATACGTGAAGACATAAAAAGCTGATTATCATATCAATCTAATAGGCTACTGGTTCATACTAGAAGTCTGGAAATGTATGGCTGTAATTACCATTTGCTGTAGCAGTAAGTATCACAAAGGTGGTTTTTAATAGTCTGGAAGACTTCCATTAATGTCTGAAAAGATTGTGTCTGATGTCTCTCATTGCAAGAGACAGCAATAAAATTCAACACCATGTTGAAGATTGGTTTGATCTGCCAGACCTGCAGATACTGATTTACAAGTAATGATGTAGTCATTACAAGATAAAGGAAGATAAAAAATTCACAGGCTGGTTTGATCCCATTGCAGGATGAGTCGTCACTAACTTCCAATAACT
Organism: Kiunga ballochi; assembly: GCA_037177335.1. NCBI lineage: Eukaryota > Metazoa > Chordata > Actinopteri > Atheriniformes > Pseudomugilidae > Kiunga > Kiunga ballochi. The sequence continues at coordinate 16,257,935 of JBAMIG010000010.1, read as the reverse complement.
AACCGGAGGTTACAGCAGCCACTAGGTTATGGCTTATATTATCACAGCTGGTAGTGTAAAAGCCTTAGTCATCTACTTTTAACACCTTTTACTCTGTAGTCAGATCTCAAGGTTTTGAAAAACAATTGGCACCAAAGGATGCAACCATAAGCTAGCCTGTGATGGACTGGAGACATGTCCAGGGTAAATCCCACCTCTCGCTCAATGATTGCTGGGATTAGCGCCATCTACCCGCGACCCTGAAGTGAACAAAGCGGTACAGATTTTGTATCTAGATAAAACTAGTTAAACCAATTAACTTCACTAAGCAGCAAATTGTTTTTCTTCATGTTTCTGGTTAAAATGCTCATATTAGCGATGTTTTCTTACAGTTTGGATTTATTCGCATTCCCATGTGACACATTTGCTGCTCGTGCTGCATTCCTCAAGCTGGCGCTACATGAGTCTTTCCACATCTGTCACCTTAAAAGCTCGCTTTCTGTCTGCAGCTCAGGCTTCATTACCTTTTTGGTAGTGCATCAATCAACAAAACAGCTTTAAAATATTTTGCCTTTTTTCTCCTTCCAGATGAAAGCGACTCCCTTAAATCACTTAACATCTGTCCACAAAGACAAAGCTGTCAAAACTGCCACATTGGCTTCCAAAGTATGTTTGATGATGACATAGAAATACACACCAAACGGTGAAAACAAACGCACCCTCGCTGTTAAAGCTCCCAATAAAATCCAGAGTAATCTCTTCCTTTGCAGTTTCCACAAACAGTGGAGGTTCTGGAGATGTCCAGCAGTTCTATGAACACTACATGCGGTGTACATGTGTACACACGTGTTTGTTTTCTAACAGTAGATGGAAAAAGAAGGTGTCTGCAGCAAGTGAGTGGGTTTTCTCTTTTCTCCCCTTCTCTGATTACTTCTGTTTTGGCAGCTGACGCCCAGTAATGGAGACCTGGCTGTCAGTGAAATTTGTAGCTGTCTGCTGTAGCGCAGCTCTTCATTCCAATCAGCAGCTGTCAGACCAGCCTAGGCCGTTATTAATGATGGCCACTAACTGCCTCACAAATTCTCTGCACTATTTGAGAGCCAGCGTGAAATAAGGTAACACTCCTCCCAATGTGCTGCAGAGGGTTAATGGAGAGCTCTCAAATATCAAACAACTACTGAAAGTACCTTTGAGCCTTCCCTTATGTGAGGAGTGTGTCACACAAAAATAAGGTTTGTAACTTTTTTAAACAGGATTTTGTCCTTGAAAGAGGTTTAGCTGAATGTTTGCACTTTAAATCAGTGTTATCATAACCACACCTGTGTTGCCATGTCAGCGCTGAGGTAGTCGCTCTGCTTGATTGACTGAGATAAACGTCTCATAAAAACTTCTTTATGTCCTTGTATGGTTGAGGTTGCACTAATAGAATTGTGTGTGAGGCCATAAATGCGATGTGACAGAAAAAGCATGTGTTTGTCAGCTGTTAAACATGGGGACGGGCATTCAGAACGGCACACTGGGGAACAGCTGCCATATAAATCACTCACCTTTGAAATGCTGTGATGAGCCTCAGCGTCACACTGCGATCGAACACAGGAGCCATTCAGCACAGATGAACTGACAACTGGGACAAGACAAGACCTTCAAACCACCTGGAACATTTTTATTAGAAGAAATGATGTAAATACTGGCATATTGGCAACATTAGCATATTGATCAAATGATTTGTTTCAACCCAAATCTGACACCTGGATTTAAACCATTTTCAGAGAGAGTGCATGTGAGCGTGCAGGTCTGGCATTCAAAGCAGAGTTCCCATTTGACTGAAGCTGTCATAGTTAGCTTATGATGACTCCAAAAGATGCTTAATCAGTCACTGCATCACACCTTTCTGCTGTCCTATCCTGTTTTTTGCTTTTTACTGTCCATATTGTGGAAGTTATGTGACACTACAGCTGTCATTAAGACAGATGCTTGTCCTTTCAGAAAGTGATCTTGTCATCTTTTTCACACATGCTGTAAACGACACGGTGTGATGCTTCCTGTTAAATCTCTCCTGTTAAAGAAGATCCTCTCACCTGATCGACTCCCTGCTGCAAGCTGCAAGTATGAATGTGTTTAGATTATTTAAAGAGGCTTGGTTTTTGTTTTTTTAGGGAGACTTTTTGCAAGTTTGCTGTCATTTAAAGGAAAGTTTTATGAGGTTTTTGAAGAAGCCTATTTGAATACAAAGTGTCTCCTCTGCAGCTTGGAGCCATCGTGTAACTTCTGGTAAACACTTAACATAACCTCACTGAAAACGAATAAATAAATAAAAATGAACGTCCTCTCCAGGAATACAAATTACAAAATTACTTCAGAGCATGAAAAAAGAGTAAAAACAAAAAGATTTATAAGATTCCTTCTGCGTGATCTCTTTTGAACTGGTGAAAGTATGCACCGGCATATTTCTCTAGAGACATCCCCCTCTACTGGAATTCCTGATTTTTTCTCTTTTTTTGCTTGAAGGATTTGTGAGCTGTTGCTGATATTGTTTTTGGGACCCGAACATATTTATTTGTGCTTTAAAACTGTTGTGAAATATCTAGTAAATAATCATGTCTTTCAGAACCAATGCTGATCTGTGAAGAATTTGCAATCACTCCTTATTCTAAACAGCACTTTTATTGTGACAGAGACCTGCTGTGTGAGAGCGGACCAGTTTAAATACTGTTTTTAAACAGTAAATGCTTTAAGAGGAAGAGTTTAATAACATATTCGGGTCATTTCCAGGAGATCCTGTTGGCCTAGAAGGAAAACAGTTGATTATATTTTGCTCCTAACTTCTTATCAGGTTTAAAGTTGCTTAAGCGCTCCATATTCCTGCCTCCTTATCTTAAGGAAAAAGTGTGGTAAAGCTAAAAAATACACATTTCTAAGACAAGCTGCATGGTTGACATTGCTCACAGTTTCTTTCTTATCTTCCATCTGCAGGATTACTTTTCCACCCTTTTACGTTGATGAGTTACACCACAAGATTGATGCTCTCAGCTATTATGGGTCTAGTAAAATATACGGAGGATTCCTTTCCTCTGACAGGCAGCAATTAAGTTTTAAAAAGGTGTAAAAAGTGCTCAGATGATCTTTTTCACAGGTCATATAAAGAGAAGAGCTTGTCTGCTGTGTTCTTACAGAAGGATAATGTGGATTGTGGTTGTCGTTTGTTTTGCTTTCACGCTTTTTGTGCGACCTAGGTAATGCTAATCTTTAAGAATCTTAAACGGGTTTTCCGCCCTCATTCACAGGGAAATCTTTCTATTCCTGCTTGGTCTGCAGAGGAATGCTCACACCTGTAGCATGACGCCTAAACGTGAAACTTGTGGGAATTTCAGCAGGACAAACCCTCTGCTTGCACATGCTGATCACTCTGTAGATAACCAGAAGTTGTTATGCCAACAGGCAGACTTCAGAGTAATAATAAAGCAAAAGATGGAATGATAATAATAATAATAGTCGGTGTTACATGAGGTGCTGGCGCCCAGGAGTCCTGTGGCTTGCGGTTCATTTCGGTTTCCTCCTCCTGCTTTACTGTGGAGTTACATTCCACAGACTGTTAGGTTCTTTGTTAGAGGCTGTGTTGTGCAGTGATGGGTATAGAAATGGTTCTGTGTGTTAGTCAACAGCTCTGGAAAGAGCTGTAGGACATATTGCTAACCACTCAGCCACCTGTCAATCCACACTTTGTTACCACCCTACCCTGCAGGCACATCACACAGAAACTGCTGACAATTACAGGATGCTGCACATACAATTTCTCTGAGAGGACGAGCAAACACTTCTTCACGTATTCTGTCAGGTTTATGATCTAAATTGCGGTTGTCTCGGGGTGATGCTTCTCTGAGGGGTCATGTTTCTCTGGAGAGGACAAGAAGTGGCTGGCAGAACAGCTCGTGTCTAAATCTGAACCCTTTTTATGGCAGCTGGGAGTTTTCAGCAGCCCTGGGAAGATGCTGTCAGTGAAACACAAAGACAGAGGAGCCTGAAAGTATATGAGAAGTAGAGCATCTTCACAGATCAGTTCAGCTGCTTCTGGTGTGATCTGTTTAAAGGCCTTTGTAGCAATCTGTACATCCATTCTCTGTATTGCTTAATCCAAACCAAAGAGGGAGGAAACCCTCTACGAGCGAGAGGAGAGAGTTGTGTGACTTTCAGCCTCACAACATGAAACAGAGTCTGTCAGGATATCAATTTACATGGTTTGCTTAGTTTTTTTGCTTTTTTCTGTTGCCAGAGTTCAGAACAGACTTGCAGATCATTAGCATCATTAGCATCATTAGCTCTGTAGCATAAATGCGGCGTACGATGCAAAAAACAATAAAAGAAAAATGATTGCATTAAACTTGTGTGGTTTCAGTGTTTGGGGACTAAAATACTTTGAGGTAACATCTAATAATACAGCGGTTTAACATAATTTCAATGTTACAACTCCATCCAGTCGCTGGACATGGTGGCAGTTCCTGATCTGTGTGCGAGACAAAAACATTTGTAAAGTTATTTGAAAAAAGAAAAAAAAGACCAAAGGAAAATGGCTGGAGGATTACAAATTTCAATTATTATAATTGTTGCTACTTTTGATCCATTTTAGATTTTTGAAGTTGGAGTTGGACAGAAAGTTTGTGTTGAAATCTGAAACACAGTGGCTGCAATTTTCACTATTCATGGGGCTAAAAATGAGCCTCAAAATCTCTGTGGATCGCCCCCAACTCTGCAACACCCTGACTGGTAAAGATATTTAATCTTTCTACTTGTTTTATTAGTTTAACAAAAGCTTTTTAAAAAGAAAAAAATATATTGTTTGAACATTAATAACTAAAAAATCTGTTATCAGTGTGAAGTATAACAAATCCTAATCATTAAATTGATCAATAAATAACATTGTTGGTAATGACTAAACTCATTCTTTTCTGGAAATAATCCTGTTATTCCTTTAAAAATACATGACAGTCATTTTAAAAAGCTGCTATGCTGTCACACAGTCTTCTCCAGAGTAAATAAGAGACATTTAAATCATCCTAATTTATCCTTTTATTTTAACACCAGACTCACAGAGGAAGTGGTGAACCTAATTTTTGTACATCAAACAAAGCATAATGATCACCCTGCCCACCATGCACACCCTGCACACCCGCAGAGAGGCCACATGAATATCATTCTGAAACGCTCCACAAACCAGTCACCTGGCTATTTTTAACCTTTTCATCTCATGCAGACATGGTGTTCTGAAATATACACTCACTGAAACATCTGCTTACATTAGAATAATAATAAAAATAATTATATCATTTTATTTATACAGCACTTTTTACACCAAAAACCAGCACAAACTGCTTCACACAATAACAGTGATTAAACATCTAATTAAAATCAATTCAAAATAAGCCTCGTACCATGTGACCTAACCAAATTAAAAACACCTTATTTATCATCTCTAATGCACTCACTCAGACAAAGCACATAAAAATGATTGGGTCCCAAGAAGAAGAATCCAACAACCACTGGACCACTGGATGGTCGACCCTGCAACCCCTGGCATGTTGGATCACCGGAGAGAAAACACCAGAATAAAATAAAACGATTAAAAGAGATCAAATAACGGAGGTAGGCTCCAGCTTCTTCGCAACACTGAACTGAATCAAGTGATATAGAAAATGAATGAAATAATCAGCGAGTATATTATGGTATAAGTAAAACACAATCAATCAAAACAAAATACAATCAATGAAATTAAATGAAACAGAAATTAAGATTTTGGCTGCCAGCTGCTGTTGTACCAGATGTTTGGCAGCTCGTGAATTAAATGGATTTTATTCAGTAAAAAGGTAACAGGTAGGACAGGTAAATGCACAGTTCCTGTATACCTTTATGAATCTAGCTCCACACCTGTAAACTCAGACACCGTTATATATTTCTGAGCCAGACATTTCTTCAGTTGGTGCCAGAAGATCTTTGATCTTACATTTGTTTCTAAAGGCAAAACTGCAGTTAATGTGTAAATATTTAGCCAATAAGAATTATTCCTATAGACAGACTTTATACACTAATACATACACCTCACATAATACACCCTCATTTCTTTAATTAAACTTATTATACATAATGTGAATGTTGTTTGCTTCTGTAAACACTGCAGTGTGTCACATCAACTCAGCTGTTTTTTCACCAGCAAAACAAAATGATTGATTTTCAGCAAATATTTAGAAAGCACAATGGATCGTTCCGTTTCCACATGCTGTGATAGTGGGACATCATCTAAGTAACATGAAGTAAATGGTCCCCATTTTGAGGATGTTTGGTAAAATCTTAATGTAAGTGAAGATGTCTTTATTTGCCCTTTATTATTTAGTTAAACACATCTAAAGATACAGCTAAATCAAAAGGTTAATGACAGATAGATATATGATAAAAACTGTTTCTATTGATACAAATCCCATTTTAGCTTTATTTGCATCATGTTAATTCACAACACAGTCACACAGTCTCAGCGGCTTTAAACATTCAGATTCATCAGGATACGTCTATATTGTATTATTAAAAGAAAAGAAAAGATAGGACTTTATGTTGTTAGCTCAGCTTTAGCTTTGTCACAGTACAGGACTCAACCAGAACACATTATTTATGTAATCTCACTTTTGAAAAAATAAAACCAAGTTTAGGTTTAGCGTGGGGAAGCGGGGCCTTATGGAGAATAGGTCAGAAGCCACCACACTAGTGGATAATGCTTGAGGTCAGAGGTCACCTCCCAGACCCTCCAGCCAGTATCAGCTGTTCCTGGATGTCCCAGGATGTGGAGGAAGCTGAGGGGGGACAGGGTCTTTTCTGTGGCGGGACCACAGTTGAGTCACTTTCTAAATAAAGTTGGTTTGTATGACTCGGCTTCCCGCTATCAGTGGTAACGCACAAAACCAGTTGGAGTAAAGCCACAAAGTTTGTTGCTGTTGGAGGGCTTGAGTGTGAATATTAAAGATGCCACAGGGTTTTATTATTTCTGTGTTCTGCACTGTGTTCATTTTACAAGTAAAATCTTCAGTGGTCTGCGTTAAAGCAGCTGATGGATGACTGCCAGATCTTAAAATCAGTTGTAAAATTAACAGCAATCAGGAAAGCAAATAATATCAAAGCTAATATGTCTCTTAAAACTCATTAAAAGTGTGGAAATGATTACACTTATTACAGTTGGGTTGTTTCAGGCATTAAATCACATTATTACAGGCAACATAATGAATCCCTAAATGCACTTCTGTTTTAAGAGTCGTAGACAGATTTAGTATGGACGGGGAGATTTTCCCTGTAAGTAGGTTTTAACAACAGCTTTCAAGATGAATTGTCTTGTTGAAACAGAGTTTTTACATGAGTTACGTCCAAATATGGCTGCCCAAATCCCGTGTGTTTGGTAAACGTGTAAAAAACTGAAAAGCATGCAATAACACTGCAGAGTCAAACTGAAATATCTTCATCAGACTGAACGCTTTACAGAGAGCCGGTGCCAAACAAGGAAAGGGAAACCATGGAAATGAACAATTTTGTGGCTAAGCTATTAGTGGCTTTTTGGCTGGCAATGCTAAAGATGGATAGCTTATCTGACTTTAATAGCTGGCACAGCAGCTTTAGTGCTGAGCTGGAGCGAGGAGAGGAACAATACGCCACATTAGAAGAGCAGCCAGCACACGCCACAAACTGCTCCAGACTTCTAATTAGCATTCATTAACAGTAGGGGAAAGAGCAATTATGGTCTTTAAGTAGTGCATTAGCTAATGTTGCTTTTTCACATGTCAGCACATTTAAATAGGAGGAGTGCACTGCCACATCAGAGCCACTGCTTTGTGCTGACTGGGAGGTTTTGCATGATGGTAGTGATGACCTTAGAATACACTGCTGCTGTTTGTTTACACTAGTTATTACTGCTAACAAGGCCACAGGCTTGAGCTGATATGACTGGCTGTTTACTGCCATCACAGCCGCTTTTTCACATTTTCATTTTTAGAAAGTTGCTTAACTGATGTAACAGGTTTGGAAATATTTGCATCTAAAATTCACATGTTCCAATAAACAAAATGCTGGATTTACAGGGTAAGTTGGAAGAATAAACTATAGAAAGCAATGATCAATGCCCTGCAGCCAAATCACTGCATGTGGATGCAGAGCTCATGACAAACAGAAATGCATCATTTACCATTCAATAAAATAAATAAACAAAAAGACTCTGAGTTTGAACTTACGCGTGAGAAACTTCCAGTGCTCTTGGATCAACATTTGAAAATTGTCTTGCAGCCTAAAGAAGCAGCTTTGAATCTGCACACAGTCCAAAAGTACGATGCATTGTAATATTGATCTGAATCTGATGCTTCCTCTTAGATATTGGCCAAAACATCTGAAATGTAGACAAATGAATATGAAATATGTCCTAAAATTGAAGGATCTTCATTATATTTTTGCTGCGTCCACTTTTCACTTGCTTTTTTTATACTTCAATAAACAACATGTTCCATTACACATAGTAATATTAGTTATTAATGTGGAAAGGCTGGCATATTTAACATGCCATAATTAAAGAGTGAAACAGATGCAGAAGTTCAACATTGTATTTTTTATGTAGATTAATGTGAGCTGCAGGATGAATCATGAACAAACAGAAGGTTCTGTTTGATGATTGATTTTTAATTTTTCTGACTTCATATCTGCAAATGAAATATTATTGAGCTGCATACAATTAAAACTTCATTCAGACAGAAATATTTTCAGGCCACATGTTTTATGCGCTAAATCATTGTGAATTACTCCATGACCTCACTCACAGTTTACTCTTCTGAACAGCATCATTTTGCTGTGGTTGTGCAATCAGGCTGTTTTAATATCATAAACAGACCAGTGGCATTGTCTTTTCTTTTTTTTACTGAATAAACTGAAACAAAATCTGCTTCACAGGATTGTCAGCAGGTTTATGCTTCACTGCAGGGTCTGCACGCTGAGGAATGACTGAGTGCTGGAAGTCTTTCCTCTAACAATAACATCCACATATGAAGCAGGTGAGAAAAGAAATGTCATTCTTGTCAAACACAGAAGCCACTGAAGCAGAAGTCTGCCATCTTCCTTTTTCCTATTATCTTTATTATTATTGCAGTGGGTGGTCAAGGTTCACTAACAGAACACACTTAACCGTGTTTCCTGTCTCACACACACACACACACACACACACACACACACACACAACACCCGTCTCTCCCAGCACCAGCCCTGCTCTATGTGCTCTGCTAATATTGACTCTCCTGACTAACACTGCTTCTATTGAGTCAAACACAGAACTGTTTGACTAGAATTAGAACATCATTGAGATAACAGACGTGGACCTGTCCAGGCTGGAGCTGCGGTGCTAAAAGCAAAGCAAGAGAACCACAGCCGATGTGAAACGTTAGGTTGCAGAGGTGGACTTCACAACCTGGTCTCTAAACAAATGTTTTCTCACACTGGGACCTTTTTTTTATCATCAATACACAATAGCAGCCGCTTGTGAAACGTCTTTGTGAAATCACACACCGTGTTCTTGTTCCATGTGGGGAGTGTTGTGTTTTCTATGCAAGTGTCTTTTTGGTCAGTGAGTCTTTAAGGTTTTACCACCGCCATGTTGCTGGGATGAAAAACCAGTCAAACTCATTTGGAAGTAGGAGTAAGTGCTTTTACGCTCCAGAGCATGTTTTTAATCTGAACACAGGTATTAAACTCTTATCATCCATTACACATTGCAGCCAGGATGTTAACCATAAAACACACACACACACACTCTCAGAAAACATACAGATAAAAAAAAACTATTCACAACATGCGAGCCTACTCGCCTGCCTTTCAGGTCTTTATCTCTTGCACACACATTTCACGGGCTGTGTGCAAAAAATCTCATTTATTCACTAAACATCTTCTTTAGTCATACTTCACCATTTAGGTTTAAGTACCCGAACTCCTGCTGTGGACATGTGTTAACTATATTGTGCCCTGAAGGCTTTCAACAATCACAAAAAGTTGTGTCACAACGAGCGGCTTTAATGGACAAAGAAAATGTGATAGATAAGAACCTTGTGGAAGCTACATCATGCTTAGACTGGGCCTGGGGGTGTAATGGATTAAAGCTTGTTACAGGCTGTTAAAGTGTCACATGGTTTCCAATGCAACCAGAGAAACATGCAACTCAAGTTAAAAGCAGTTTTTCCTTAAATTAATTCTCACATGTGGCGTTTTGATGATGTTGTGGAGAGTATTACCACACATGGTGATCCAAAATCTCCAGGTTTCCACTTGTGCTGACATTGATGTGTGTGTGATCAGAATGTGATATGATCAGACATTCAGTGACCCTTCATGTTGCTTGGAAGAGAAACTGTCATCCATAGACAGATCCTATTACGATTGGACAATCTCTGTTCAGAGGATGTTTAGATCCAGCACTAAATCATGTCTCTGTAAGTCATCACTCACTGTTTATAACTAATACAGGTCATTGAGCCCAGCCATCTGGGTCAGCTGCAGGCCTGTTGGTCAACCACATGAAAGGGGGAAGAGCTGAATTGCAGGCTGCTGCAGATGGCAGTGCAGCAATCTTTTCTGCTTATGTGGTTTCATTTTGTGCCCACAGGCCCTCACGGTATTTTGAATTGCCCAGGGTTATGTATTCACTCGGTCATGTAGACTAAATGAACCATCCATAATGTAAATGAGAAAGAAAAAGAGATTGAGAGAGAGAGCCATGCAAATCTAGTGGTGCTCCTGGTGTTCGGAGGAAAGAGAAAGAGACGTCAGCGTTTTCCCACATTTCACTTTCAAATGAGCCAAAGCTGATTGGAAAGTCAAACGTTCCTACTGCATATGAGAGATACGGGTGCAACTACATACAATCAGTGAATTTTAACATTTGTGAATGTAGAAAAAAGCAGTGATCTAGCTTATTAAGGGTCTGTGCATTGAATATAAACCCCACATATCAAATGCAATTCTTTTGTTTGCATTTTTGCAAATAGTAAGAAGCTCTTCGAGGACACAAGATGTGTTATAGGTGCAGAGAAATCTATCTCCAGAGTTCTTTCCTCTTTCTTTTTTGATTCAAAGCACAAGGTTTGCACCTCATTGACAATGTCACTGCTGTCTGCATTCCCTCTCCTTTCACTCATTAATTACCAGGCATATTTGGACTTGGCAATGCAAAACATGCTGCATGGTATTTTCTGTCTTCATGAGAAATCTTTCTTGGCATTTCAGTGCTTCCAAAATACTACGGCCAGTTTGATATTAGATAAATATTTGAGCTGGCATGCAGTGAAGCATATGTCAGATGAGCAAAAAGCACTGGCACTACGGATGCATTTAGCTGCTCAAAGGGTGGAAAAAGAAAAGGCAGAGGCCTTGTCTGTTCTCCATTAGAATCCACTCAGTTCTTCTACAAACAGAGAGGATGCTAGCCAAACAAGCTTATTCAGGGGGGTTCTGTGTGGACTGTGTTAGCTCAGCAAATCCAGCTCCACAAACATGCTTCAAAGAATCCTGCTATCTCCGCAGAGCCTTTGATGTGAGTATTGATCATGCAGCAGTCTGTGAGAAAAAAAGAGGATGCAGTGGAGGTTTAGTATTCTGTTCTGACTCAGATGGAATGGATAATAGCAAAAACATGCACCCCCATCACGCTGTGCAATGCTTCAGTTATGACAGCTGCACAACCATTTTCTATCTCTGAGGTGGATGTGATCAGAAGTTCAAGACAAGGGAAGGACAAATCAGATCATTCACCCTGAGGGCAGGTCACAGAGCATTAGGTCCAAGCACAACTGAGGGAGACTCAGCAGAATCCGAATAAAGTAAAAGGCACAACGTCGTCCTTCATATATATACCCACCTACTTTAAGCAGAAATGTTTATACATTTAACACCCTCTCGTTGTCTGGAGGAAAACAAGTGCAACGGGTTTTTTTTTTTAAATAGGTCTTGGTGTCACACTACGATGGCAATGAAAGCAAAGCAAACAACGCTAACACTTCCAGAATCACACAGTCACGGCTGCATGCTATAGAAAAGCAAACAAAGTCTGTTCTTCTTAGCATGCTGAAACAACCACCCACAGCCGTGCTCCTGTCTCACACTGAGACCATTAGTCACAATGATTTCTCTGCCAGCTGTCCTGGTGTTTGCTTTAGCTAGCCTCACAGCCAGTTTGAGCCTCATTTGAATTCTCACTGCAGTTTATTAGCCATGCATTAAATCATTAGAGTCCAGTAAGGCTCATGCAGATGTACTCTTTAGGTAACGTTCAAATGCAAAGTTGAATGTCTGTTAATCACATTAAGCAAAATAAAAGAAAGAAACATGGTGTCTAAAATGCCATAAAGCCCTATTTTCAGATTGTTTTAACTAATAGAACATCAGTTCCATTCACATGATCTCTAATCTAATAATCAGCCTTTATGCTCATACCTGTGTGATAAAAGTTATAGCTTTATATGAATGAACTTTGCAACATAACTATACTGAATGAATTAGGTAACAAAACCATAATGCGTATCTGTAATCACCTCCCATTTGAAAAGTGCAATGTGCGTGTGGGCGTTTGTGTGGAGAGCCCAGCCTGAGCTTTATGCAGAAATCATGTGGCGCTATGTCACACTACTCTAAATGCCACCTATGATTGTTCACAGATAAGCTTGTTCCAGTGTGACTAATTTGCATGAAAGTATTGGCAGGACAAAGGTTTGAAATACCGTTCGGCAGCAAACAAGCACTCTCCCGTCAGTTTAGTGACTTAATCTTTTATTAATATTATATATTCTTTGTCCTGACAGAACTGAAGGTTGAAGATTCATGTGATAGAAAGTTGAATCGGTCTCAACCGCATCCAAACATTATTTTATACTCGTCCATCATCAAGCATTGTACCACTGTCAGCACAGCAGTTTTTGGCATCTCCTCTTCTTTCATTTCATCAGCAAACTGCTCACAGCGCGGCTTAAATAATCAGCCCACTGCACGCAAAGCATGATTCCACTGCAGCGTTAACTAGATGAGATCAAGCACTTCTAAAAACGTACTCAGGCTTTTCTGTGAAGGACACATTGTGGTTGCAATGAATGCGAGTCAACGGAAATCAGTGGTGGCATACTGTCACCGCAGTGAGGACGCAGCCAGCTGAAAGTGCAGCCAAGCCACATATACTGGCGAGCAGAATACACTCAAGTGACAGCTGCAAGCACTTAGTCAGCCGCCAAGAACAAAGACTGGAAGGAAAAACTATTCAGCCCAATTTGGCAATATCAGACAGCGCAACAATGGCTTCCAATATTTTCAATAAGAAATCAGACATGTCTGGAGCTGCAGTTGTCAGAGGTCAGTTCTTTCCATGTTGATGTGTAACCACAACAGCATCCAAGAGGACAAACAGATTCCTCTCAACGCTCCAGCTCGCTGCGGTAACTTGAGGAAGTTAAATAGATTTTGGATTCATCTCTATACGTGTAATCAACAGCATGAGTTTGAATGGAGCAGCGCTGAGAAGTAAAGGGCTAAACAGCGAAGCTAGAAGACGGGTGTTCTGGACCACTAACCACAAGCACTTCAGGGTTAGAGCAATTCTTATCCAATGTGCTGCCAAACAGCTGAAAAACCAAACTTAACCTCTGGGAGTTCTGGGACTTTGTGACCCTTTGACCCATCGGTTTGTCACAGACGCACCAGCAGAAGAGAGCGTGGGAGTTTTTTACCTCTCATTTACTGAACACGATGTATGTTAGGATGCTTTAAGGCAGATGAGAGGGAGCTGAACAAGCAGTGGAAAGAAACCTGGGAGGAGGTAAAAGGGAAAGGAGGTGGGAGACAGGAACACCGAGTAGCTGGGAGATGGGCTGAATGACAATTGACAGGCTGTCAACACTCATCTGCATTCACATATTGTTCGGGTCTGACACATCTAGCTGGCAACCAGCCACAGCCTTGTTGTTTAAAGGCCACGCTCAAAGCCCCTCTCTCATGCAGTATTTACTCTTGTTTCCACACTAACTGACTTTAATTGCCAAGAATTGTTATGCTTACCACTAACAGAGAGCAGAAAAGCATGTAATAGGTTGTGGTTCAGAGGACAGCTGTGGCTGACTCACTTGCCTCAACTCGCCCTCCAAATCTGCAATCATTCAGCTGATGTGATACAGATTTGGAGGCAAGTGGAAACCATCATACCTCAGATGCCTTGTACAGCCAAGTATAGTGTGCAGTGGGATAGAATTACACTTTCATCACACCTATTTAAACTCATGCTCGCTTTTCACTGCCTGATTCAGAACAGTGTTAATCATGTAAGCAGAAAGAGGTCATGTACCTGCAGCTCCAAATCCAGTTTACCAACACAGAGCAGTAAACAAAGCTGATACAGCCCATGTTTCTAATATTAGGAATGGGTCAAATATCTTCAAATGTGCAATTAATTTGGTTGATGAGCATCTAATTGAATGTGTCAAAAGGAAACAATAAAAATCATTTGCATGAAGATGATGCTGGGTTTTCTTTTGTTCCACAGAATCGGATCTATTCCAGAGACTGAAGGTGTTGGGGAGTGTCGCAACACGTCAGGAAACAAAGCGTCCACTGAAGAGCCAAAACAGTTGGACCAATTCCTTAACATGCTGGCTGCGGATGCAACAAGTGCCACCAAAATACCTCTGGCTTGCCGTAGCAGAGACACAGGAAACCATCAGGAGGCTGAGATGTATCAGAAGAGCCTCAAAGTCATAGAAGTTGGAAGCATCATAGCACAACCCACAGGTGTAAACAGCTGCTGATGCAGATAATTAGCAGTATGATTTTAAAGCTGCTCACACATTTTCACTCAAATTTAACGAGCTATTCATCCAAACCAGCTAACGGGATACTTTCATCCATCTATGGTTGAAGGATCGTTCACATCATGTTCATCGTATGGTGTAATCTATGGCTAGGTGTACATTTAATACACAGCACTTATGGGAATAGTAGCTTGAAAGACAATAAAAGACGGACCACACTGATCTGAAGCAGGGGATTATTGATGGCACTCATCTACATGATAGATTGGTGGAAAAATTCTTTCATCTCGACGGTGCCAAAGGCAGCTTAAGACCTCTTTATCAGAACCATTCAAGCAAAGAGTCAATAAAACACTCCAATTAGGCCTGCTCTTTTAAAATCAGAGACAGTCTAATTGATTGTGTATTCAAGTAGAACAGCAGAATCCCCTCCAGCAAGTTTAATAACATTGAAAACAGCATAATTTAAGATCAGATTCAGCTTGAAATGCTGAAATACAGAAGGATCCCATTGAAAACGCAGTTGGATGAGCTGTGTTGAAAGATTTCCGACCTTCGCTTGTCATTTAATTTATTTCTCTCGAGTGTCTCTTTGAAACGGCTGATCAGGAGCTCAACAGGAGTTTTTATATCTTTAGAAAGCTCATACCACTTCCTTTTGGAGGGCTTGCACGAGGAGCTGGGGATAATAACGTGATGTTGCACATCAAACAGAGCCTGGTCAAAAAGCAAAGCACTCAATATCTCATAGGAGGGAATTTAATGGCCACTGGTTGCTCTGTGCTCTTGACCCTCTCCAAAAGGCTCGATGTTAGTCACTCTCCAGTGCTTTTCAATTGAAACCCAGCCAGACTGTTAGTAGGATGACATTTCAACTGACTTATCAAAAACTAGATGCCCGTTCTACACGCTTCCACTGGTCATTACACATAAACTAGATGCCCGTTCTACACAATTCCACTGGTCATTACACATA
>JBAMIG010000010.1:16226616-16237323 GCA_037177335.1 Kiunga ballochi | reverse complement strand
TGTAAGCGTGGTGTTTCTGTGTTTGGTCGGTTGTAAGCGTGGTGTTTCTGTGTTTGGTCGGTTGTAAGCGTGGTGTTCCTGTGTCGTTTGGTCGGTTGTAAGCGTGGTGTTCCTGTGTCGTTTGGTCGGTTGTAAGCGTGGTGTTCCTGTGTCGTTTGGACGGTTGTAAGCGTGGTGTTTCTGTGTTTGGCCGGTTGTAAGCGTGGTGTTCCTGTGTCGTTTGGCCGGTTGTAAGCGTGGTGTTTCTGTGTTTGGCCGGTTGTAAGCGTGGTGTTCCTGTGTTTGGCCGGTTGTAAGCGTGGTGTTTCTGTGTCGTTTGGCCGGTTGTAAGCGTGGTGTTTCTGTGTCGTTTGGCCGGTTGTAAGCGTGGTGTTCCTGTGTTTGGTCGGTTGTAAGCGTGGTGTTCCTGTGTCGTTTGGCCGGTTGTAAGCGTGGTGTTCCTGTGTCGTTTGGTCGGTTGTAAGCGTGGTGTTCCTGTGTCGTTTGGCCGGTTGTAAGCGTGGTGTTTCTGTGTTTGATCGGTTGTAAGCGTTGTGTTTCTGTGTTTGGTCGGTTGTAAGCGTGGTGTTCCTGTGTTGTTTGGTTGTGGAAAACATCTTTGTTGGTAGACTTGGTGGGCGGTTTGGTATCTCCACTCCTTAACTAGGATTTGAACACTGCCGATTCTGAATCTAGTTTTATATCCCTTTCCTGTTTAACACAATTCAGTAACTCTTTCCCACAGATCTTTTTATCATGAGTCGAGATGTCAGTGCAAGGTTCTGTCAGTAGCCCAAAATCTTGCCGCACCTCTGTTTTTTTAATCCAACACGAACAACAAGCAAACAGATCCCAGGTGTGGAAAGTTACCTTTCTATCCATTTAACTCGGTTTGTGCCAACTAGTCTGCATGTTATCAGGCCAAAGTCTCAATGCTAAATGTTTGATCAGGGTCATTTGTAAAGTTTCTGATATGATTATTTTAAAAGTATAAACACTGTTGGGAAATAAATGGCTTTAGCTGAGCATTAAGCACAAGTGAAAGAAGAGTTTTTGTGTTTATATTCTATGGAAAAAAAAACCTTAATTCTGTAAGTATATGAACCTAATAACACGGCTGTATGATATATGAAAAAGCAAACATTGTAGTGCTTATGTTATGCAAGTTGTTACATTTTTCATTTGCAGGTGAAAAAGCAGAAGAAATATGTAAGAAAAAAAAACATTGTGCTCACTTTTTTTCTTACCAATAAAGTTTTCCATTTTAAATTTAAAGAAGCACCTGCAGGCTAAGCAATGTTCTGCAATACTGTTGATTCTGCTGGAGAAAAGGCACCAAAAGCAACACGACTAGTGTTCAACTCAGCTAAAGCTACAGCTCAGAGAAAAATAAATGAGTGTAGGTGGATAAATGGTATGAGACATTTTCAGCAATGATCTTTCTGTAAGATTAATACGACACTCCAACATGTTAGGCTATGCACACAACTGCTAAAGAGCAAAAGGTAAAGTTTGTTTAAAAAAGGTTATTAAAAGTAAAGGTTACTTTGTAGACAGTAATTCTCTAAATACTGATATTTTACATCACCAGCTTTAACCGTTGATATTGCTTTTATGTTATTTAAATGGTGCCAAAAGCAACAGATTTCTTTAGTGGAAATGGAGAAAGGATAAATACCCATGCTCACGTCATTACATCACACATTACCTTAATAAGTTTGGTCCGTATCTCTCCATCAGAAGCCACTTCCTGGTGTGTTAGGACATATCGGTCACATTTTGACAGAGCCTTCTCGCTTGGTGCAGACACCTGGATGGCATTGGGAATGACTGGCTGCAAGACGGTACCCAAATCCAGATTGGTGGATGGCTTGTGGTCCACCCACTTCTCCCCACCAGCAGAACGGGAACGGCGGTGCAGGGGACGCACTGGTGTTGTCGTCTACTCAGGCAATCAGAGTAAAAAACTTTAGGGCAAATTTTGAGGAAAATAAATAAATTTAAAAAAGGTAGGAACAATGGAAAACAGCTGAAGACATTTTTAGATGCAGGAATTTACATTAAACACATTTAGTTTGTTCTTCATGACTACATGATGCTGCCTGCAGCTAACTCACTGACCCTGTAGCTTCTCTCTCTTATATCTAGAGCAATTGTAGGGTAGAGACAGCAGATTCCTTCATTTCCACCGCATAATTCTCTTCTGCTCTTGGCCCGTTTGGCTGAACAGCCTGCTGGAGACTGAATGCTTTTAGGGTTACTAGGGGACTGGGAAACCTGACTGTTGTCCAGAGCTGCCTGCTGTTCCCAGGAAGCAATAGAATAGGCAACAGACAGGGAGCTACTGCTGCTGGGGACGGGACAGGTGGACCTTGGGTTCATCTCAACCTCTTCAACTCTAGCAGCACTGACTTGCTGTGACCCTTGCACTGGACTGACATGGGGGGAATCAACAGGACTCTGGGAAGCAAAAGGGAAGTGTAGAGTTTAGAGAGAAAAAAGTCTTTTTTGTAGAGATTGGAACAGCGAGACAGTTTTAGGTATTAAAATCCAACAATACATTAATATTATGATCACATACAATGTGAGAATGAATACATTGTTTATATGAATAAACAGAAAATTAAATGAACATGGAGGAAAGCACAACATACAGGAAGAGGTGACGGTGAGGCAGATCTCTTTGCAGGGAGACGATCCTCTCTGGATGATCGCTGAGGCTTAGGAGGAGGCTGAAGCTGAGGTTTAGACTGAGGCTGGGTCTGACGGGGTGGAGGATCCGGACGAGCAGGAGTTTTATTGTCTGCCACGATGGCCTTAAGCTGTTTTAACTTTTCATCTTTCACCCAGAGCTTGTTTTGCATCTCAAGCTGCATTGCATTAACACGTCTCTCCTGCACATCAAATGAATGACAAAAGTAATATTTGATGGCTGAGCATGTGAAGGTTTCAAGTCAAATGCTTGAAAGACTAAGACATTTATAATAACTTACACATTCTTTCTCCCACTTGTGCTGCGTGTCGGAGACCATGCCCTGCAGGCGCTGCTCCATGCGTCTCTTTTCAGATTGCTCCCTCTGCAGCCGCTGTCCCCTGGTCTCCAACTCATGATGCAGGGAACGTTTGTCATCCTCATAAATTTTAGTCGTTTTTTGAAGGATGTCAATCTACAGCAGAGAAATGAGAGACATTAAGGACACTGAATGTTTCTATAAACACATTTAAACATTTTTTAGCAGAAATTATCCTTTTCCCTCAACCTTGTGTTCTTGCATCTTGGTCTTTTTCTCTAAACGTTCAATCTCGGCTCTGTTGCTCTGGATGACTTTGTCTTTGTCCGTTAGTTTGCCATTTTGTTCATGAATAATGTTGTCTTTTGAGGTGAAAATGGAGTCCAGTTCATGAAGCTTGGATTTCATTGTGTCGGCTAAAATACCGGTAATAGAAAAAAAGAACAAACACCAATCAGAGAAGTTTTTTGCAACTTTATCCTCAAGTACCAAGATGTTAGCTAAGATGTTAGCTAACCTGCTTTGTTGTACTCCTCAATCATGGTTTGTCTGATCCTGTGTCTGTTCTGCAGAGCTTCGATGAGCCGGGGCAGAGTGATGTCATCATGAGGGTCAGTCAGCTCAGAGGAGGGTAAAGGTGGGAGGCTGAGTCCTAGGCAGTTAAATGCAGAGGACACATCTGCAAATAAAGACATTTAAAACCAGGGTGTAAATACCTGATAAGCATAATAGCAAGAGTTGTTTAAACAACAGTTATGCAGCTAAATACCAGTAAATAAACTAATTTGAGCCAAACGTCTCAGAAAATATCACATTGTCAGGTTTATTCATGACCTAAAGGATCATCTAAAATGTATTGTTCTAGTTTGATTTTAAACTAATTATCAGATTTAATTAAATATGAATGGCATGCTTGGATCTTTCTGTTAGAAAGTTTCCTAAATGTATTTAGCAGATCTGGTTTACCTTTATCTGTTGGAGCACCACACTCCTCCAGCCTGCGAGAGAACTCCTCTTTAAAGGCTTGGTGTCTATGACGACGGCCTGGAGTAAAACCACAGATGGGTCTGTCCACGGGACGCGCCACTTCCACCTCCTGGGTCATTTCTGCAAATCGCATCACCAGCTGCATAAACAGAGCAAATATTATTACTGCTATTCTATTTATTTCCTGTTTATCTGATGGAAACAACGTGAAATGGCATAGTTACACCAGAGTTAGCTACCAGCTGATGTGTGTTTATCATCCCTGAGCAGGTACAAATAATAAATACAAAACTTAGACATTACATAAAAACAAGAAACAAATTAAGAAAAATGCACTTACAACAAAATGGTATAAAATAGAGGTATATAAGAATATAAATAATCTTTACAAAGCATGAATATATCTTGCAGTTAAAAAAATACTACTGTAATTAGAAATGCTTTTTTTATAATGTGGTCATATCCAGGCCACAGTTAAGCACTGATTAGGGGTAAAAACAGTGATTTTAGCACAAGTTTAGGCAGTTTTTTAAACAAAGCTCCCAGACCCCCAGATGTAAGGAAAGGGAACTCCACATCCCACTACAGAAAATCCTAGCATCAATCAAACTTTGGGTTCCTGTGTCAGGGAATGCTTGGAGGGGAGAAGCCCGTGAACAATCCTGATCGGGTTTGTCGGAAGAGAAAATTTAGTTTTAGTTTTTTTGGTTGTATTTTGTTTTTCTCTCGTGTTTTTAAAATGTGTTTGTATGGAGAATTAACTGGTTTGAGGATAGTCGCCCCAGTTTGGGACCAAGTTGCTATCATGACAAATGAGGACGCTCCACAGGATGAAAGAAAGGTTTGTGGCAGACATAGACATGCTTTTTAAAAGACAAGTTCATGTCCATAACGTGCCAGTATTTAAAGTGGTTTACAGCTTTTATAATCCTCCAATAAAGCTAAAGTGTGAGCTCACCTGTTTGTGTTGATTTCAACATAAAATGCATGAAAAGTGTTTCAGAATCATGACTTTTGTACCAGAAAAAAAGGTTTGTTATAAAAGTGATGGGATCAACTTACTACAGTTTCTTCATAGTCATCAGCCTTGGGATTGACACAAACAACCATTCTGACTTTTCCCTCTCCATCAAAGTAGTTTTTAAACAGGTGGGTTACTTTGGAGTCTCTGTATGGGACCATCTATAAATACAGAACTCATATTAAATCCATCTTTTATTTAATGTGATTAAAGTTACATTAATCTGGTGATGCAAACCTTGTTAGTCCCACACATTTGGTTCTCTCTAAGAATCTCAATGCACGTCCGTAGATTCAGCAAAGACTGATTAATGTTCCCTGCAAGGTTAAATAAATGTTAGACCTCCAGGAGACGCCAGACTCAAGATTAATCAAATCCTGGTGTCTCCAAACAAACCTGCTTCACGTATCCGGGTGCCTTCTGCTCCGGTCCTGCCGGTGCGCTCACTTCCTGCCAAGTCCACCAAGCATAGCTGACTAACACTCACCTGGTTCTTGTCCTAATAAGGAGAGGAAAATATAGAAACAGGCAACATAGAAGATGCATCAATTATTCAATCCAAGGTGTTAAAAATAAGGAACCAGCACTTTGGTTTCAGCTGACCTGGAGAATGTTGTCACCATCAGCATCAAGAGGAGCCTGAGCCAGTTTGATAATGAACACACTGTGTGAGCGGCTGGATTCCCGGTTCAGACGAGTGTTTGCAACTTTCCTCTTTTTTTGACCTGGAAAAACAGAAAACTTAGAAAAAACCCTAAGCTTTATGTGCAACTGCAATGCTGCACATAAAGCTTGTGTAATTCTGTTACCAAGAAAATTAAAGGTTTGGTAGTAAAAATGTATTATTCTCAGGATTAAAAGGGTCGTTTATGCAAAAATCAATCTATCTTGTTAAATTGGTCAATTCAAGCTATTTTTCCATCAACATAAACCGTATCAAGTGTAGCTACTGACTTTACCATCATCTGTACCCACAAATATCAGGTTAAGCTGAAAAGCAGACAATTTACTTTTCTACCATTTTCTTTTGGGTAAAACACAGAATAAAATATAGGTTAATTTCCCAGAGAAGACTACTTTTTTTTTAACTTTATCATAAAACTAGAAAAAAAAAACTTTATAAGAGGCTGTTTGAAACTTCCATTAACCTTCACTTCTTTCTGAACCTTTATTTTATTCCTCAAAACCATTTCTTTAGCATCATCTGCAAACTGCTCAGAGAGAAGATTAACTGATGTCATTTCCGGGCCAGAGCCAACAGAGGTCAGCAATGCCAGGTCAGTTACAACCAAAATCATCACAGCAGTATTTTTAACCCATTTTTATTCCCTAACATGTGAACATGGATCTCTGTGCATGAAGAACTCACCTCTCCAGAATACTTGAAATGCTTCCTCTGCAGACTTAACCTCCACCTCCATACACCCAGCAACATACATGGTGTGATTCTGATCCTCTCGGAGGGTTTTTGATTGAGGTGGTCTGAAATAATAATTATGTCATTTACTAAGATGGAATTACTTTTTTTTCTTTAATGCAACAGAGAAAAAGCATCAAGCACTGAATGGAGGGAAGGAAGAGACGCAAATGCTCGGGTCCAAGAAAGAGACCTGACAGGCATCAATACTAAATGCCATGCACAGAAACAGGTTTGCCCATGGGAAAGACTGGCAGTGGGGGCAGGATAAAAAAAACCCTCATCAACAGTGGAGACATTACCGAACCATAACCCCGCTCATCCGGTTGGGGAGATGCAGAACTTCATGTGAAAAAGTCCACTTAAATCTGTGCATCAAAAAAATGTTATTTAACAAAACTTTGATGACCTTTTCACTAATTTCATGCTTCCTCTGTCTCGATGTCCTTCAACAAGACACACAGCTGCCCCTTACACACCCATCAGGGCAGGAGTGTGTGTGTGAAGGGGTGACTGTGATAAGCAGTGTGTGCACTGAGTGGTTAGAATGATAAAAAACAAAATAAACAATAAAATATTTGGAAAAGATGCATGGCATGTGTGTGTAGTGACCTTTAGATGGTAAAATACACGTGTTGACATAAATCAGATCACTCCAACATTTGCTTTGTGTTGATCCACAGATAAAAATATGAGCTCAGCATCTCTTCTGAATGTCTGTTCTTATGTAGTTTAGAAGCATTTCAAACCACAAATAGTTCCCACATGTCCACGTCTGAAGCATTGTCCCTTCATGCTCAATGCTCAGGGTGGGGATTAGACACGATCAGCTTTCCTTAAACGTTTATTATGAAATGGTGTGTTTGTTTAGTGTATGAAGATAACTGTTGTGAAGTGAAGCTATACAAATAAAGATTCAATTTGACTCATCTGAGAACATCTTTCACCAGAATTTCTGGGTCACTTTAAAAATGTCTCCAGCATTGATGAGGTGGGATCGGTTTACTTTCTAAGGGGTTCATTCATGTGCAAAAGTGACGGCTCAGCTACTCTCATGTCTGTCTGATGAGAAGTCCTTGCTCACATACATGAACTCAGTGTTCTGGCGCACAGGTGTGCCTCCACCATTCCACCTAGTAAAAACAAAAAGACAAGAATGTTGTCTTTCACCAGCTTTACCATATAAGCTGGTGTTAAAACCCATTACACTTAAAATGTTCATTCCAGAGCTACAGGAGCTAAAATCATGACTTCAGTCAAAACTAATCTCATGCACATTGATTTTACGGTTGTCAATGTTTCAAACATACTTTGGCTTGACTGCATCTTCCTGAGTTTCCTCGAGGAGGTCATAGATGTAGTTGTTGTAGATTTCGATGTAGGAGACAAAGATGCTGTAGCTGCTGTCCTCATCCACACCATCTGCCTTATAAACCTCCTCTGACTTAATCATGTCAGCAATTTCAGGATCAATTTTTTGCCTAAAAATATAAATGACACATGATACAGATACAACATGATGTGCTTCAGAGCACTGAAACGTCTGAGGATGCAGACTTAAGTTTATATAGGACACAAGCAACTTACTGCACATCAGATTGTAGCTGTAGAACCACAATCTGTGTTATACTGAGCTTGTCAAATATATTAGAGTTAAACTGCTACAAAGTAAGCAAGAAAAAGAAAAAATAGAGAGCAGAAAGGTGCCAGCTTGTGTCCAACATGGAAATGTTTAGATTACATTTCTTTTTTTAAAAAAAAAAAAAGGTTGGATTTTGGTAATGGCTCCTTTCTGCAAACCACACTTATTTATAAATGTTAACTAAACATGTCTCAGTATGGAAAACAAATGAATAAATAACCATTACAGGTTTACAGTCACATACTTTAGTTAGATTCTCTTACAGCTGACAGGTATCAATTCAGCCAAACAAGACCCAAACATTATAGCAGTTACCTGGAAGAGGGAGTTTTAGGAACAATCAAGTTGTTTTCCCGTCTTTGGCGCTCCAATAAAGCATCAACTTCACACTGAACATCCATACCGTTTTTATCATCCGTCTTAAACACCTGAACAGGATTTAGATAACCACACATTTTACCAAAACACAAAAAAAAGACTGATTTGGGTTAAAACCATTACTAGTCTCTTACATATCTTTTTGCCTGGTAAGGACCAATGGTGTTGAAAATCATGTCAAGGGAACGTGGAAGAAGTCCACCCTGACCCGGACACCCAGTCATGGTAAATGTTTTTCCACTTCCTGTCACCCCATATGTAAACAGCAGACCTATAATAGACAAAACCCAACAGTCCCTCTTTATTTAAGATTGAAAGAAAGCAAAAAAGACCAAAGTGGGACAGAAATATAGCAGAGTTGCCAAGATGTGTAAAGTGCTTGATGGCTGGGATTTAACCAATATTAGTAAAATATACATGGCTTATCTCTGGGGTTGGTCTGGGGTCTTACCATTTTTTCCATGAATGAGGTCATCAACAAGAGGTTTGGCCACATGCTCAAAGAGCTCCAGCTGAGATACAGACACTCCAAACACCTTTTTAAAGGAGTACTGTGTCTGAAAAGACCATTTAGCACAAATATCATGGCTTTGTTTTAAAATAACCTGCGTTTTTCACTCTAACAAATCATGTGCAAGACCTAATTAAATTAAAGTTAATTAGATTTTTTTTAATATATTGTCTCACAAATCCAACTGGATGTTTTTATACAAACGTGTCAGAGATACTAAATAAGGAGAAACTTATAATGGACAATCCGATCAATGGCCATATTAAATTTAATAACATTATGACTTAAACTTGAGTGGCCTATGCCTCATTACTTTTCTCCTCTTACCTCTTTGTATTCTCCATTGCGGTTTATCTTAAAGCCCTCAGGAGCATGCAGCTGAATGGTGGTGCTGCTGATCACCTCAATACAGCACTCCTCATCTTCCGCACCCAGAGGCCGCACGCGGCAATAAACCTTATCAATCCAAAGCTTAAATTAGTTTCAACTCATAACACAAACTTCTACTAACTACTACTGCCACTAATTTCCCTTAAGTATATGATGAAATCGAGCAACACAGTATAAAAACATAGATGCATTAATATTGCTAACCAAGTTGACCTAATGGAAACCTGTAGTACTCACCCCAACAGGGTCTTTCTGGTTGTTAGGTGTTTTTTTGGGAGGAGGCCTGCGGGGTGTTTTAAATTTCCTGAAGGAAAATATTTAATATTTTAGCACACTGTGACATTGTTAACCTAATAATATTTAAAGAGAAAGTGATGAATGAAGCCACTGGTTCACTACTACGTAGCCTCCGACTAGCGAAACGGCTAAGCTAATCAAACCGTCGATAGGTTTGAAAACGCTTAACAAAGTCTTTATCAAAATAAAACAGAATAGGGTCAAATAAACTGAACAAAAACGTAATATAAATTAAGGTGCACCTACGCTTGTTTGTTCATTGTCGACTTTTCTTGGTTTCTATTGTTCTACTTTTGAATCTTCCCTCCGCCTCAAATCAGAAGACTTTTTTCAAAAGCAGCGTCTGTAGCAGCCAATAAGATCGCAGAACTACAAGCACGCGCTTCCGCCTTTACTTCCGAGTCTCTTATGTCAACATTTCCACTCACCAAAATATGTCAAATATGTAGATACCGATAAAAAAATTCACTTCCGATGCTAAACAACCAAAAGTAAACAGCAACGAGTAATGAATTTCATAAAGCTGTTTATTTCAGATAAAAACATCAAATGTGATTTTTTTTTAATAATTATTAAAAAAACATTTAAATATGCTTTATTTTTTTTACAAAGGGAAACGGCAATAAACGATTGTCTTTTGACATGAAAACAGTAATTGATCTCTATTTTTCAATATAATAGTTCAAACTGAAAACGGATATGGCGACACTTTGTAGTCCTTACGGGACAACAAAATTGGCGTTTCAAACTCAAGCATTCTGTGGGTTATCAGCATATACATCATAAAGAATAGACGCCGCATGGACCGCTGCTGCTTATCGGTGCTGACGAGACGTGGGGCCGCCATCTTGGACCGGTCGCCTCTCCACTCAGTATAATGGGTTTAGCTGGCGCGATGAACTGTCAGTGTGTTTATTCAGTCATAATTCATTAAATAATACATTGATTTTCACAACGTTTTTGTTACAAACATCATACATGTAGTTTGAAACGGGAAACAATGTTTGGTTAACTATATTATTCATATTTGGCTTAGCAGTACTAGAATATTCTGATATTAGGCTGTAGGTATCA
>JBAMIG010000010.1:16215577-16226516 GCA_037177335.1 Kiunga ballochi | reverse complement strand
AATACGCCACCTAGTGGCTGCGGTAACTACTACCGCTGTTTGTATGCTGGGAGGATGACCGGTCCAAGATGGCCGCCGCATTTCCTGCGCCGCGGCAGCCAATGCGGCGTCTATTCTTTATTATGTCTATGATATCAGTGCCACCTACTGTTCACTAGCAAGTGCACGTCTATGTTACAAAACAGGCATTTTGCAGCCATTGCTGTCACGTGTAATACTTTGATATAACACAAACGAAGTCCCTGATGTTTCGCGGCCACATCTAAGTTGACCATCACAGGTAAGCACCCGTTGGTATTACCAGCACTCGTGCAGACAGACAATTCATTGCCGTATCTAGCCACACATGTTGTGCTATTTTATCGTTTTTTTTTATGGGCGTAGAAATGAAGAGCAACTCCACGAAGTCCGATGGCAATGGATCAAAAACTAAAGTGAATAGAAGAGCTGCGGGAGAGTCTAGTCAAACTCTTTCCAAAAAACGCAGGAAGGGGGATGGAGAAACATCTAAACCAGGTGTGCAGTCCTAACAGTAAAGCTGCACAGCGACATTGCAACAGATGTTGTTTTTCTAACTGTGAATATGGATGTATGTGTCCTCCAGGTCTTCCTCAGAAGTCTGTAGGAGTCCAGATAAGGAATGGTCATGGAAGCATCTTGCATTATATTTACAAGAGCACTCTGGGACAAAGTCTGCACTCTCAGATGAGACAGGTAAGAGACGTTTGGGAAGAGGGAGTTGATAATTATAGCTTTTTTCTGTCACAGTGTGCATATTTCCTTTAGTCGTTTATAATCGTTATTTTATTTTTAAAGTGAAGAAAATGAGGGGAACCGTAATGTTAGACATGTTAGGACATGATTGTTGCAGCGCATGGCTCCATTCAAGAGATTTCAACAAAATATAAAAGTTGTGCTTTTTGTCTTTCAGTGTCTTCAGGAACCCTTCATTCGCTCCCTGTCATCTTATCATTTCCACGGAGCCAGCAGCCCCTTTGACCGTAGAATAACCTGTCTGGAGTGGCACCCCACTCATCCCACCACCTTGGCTGCTGCCTCCAAAGGTGGAGACATTTTTCTCTTGGACTTTGAGAAGAGTGCAAAGAAAAGCTTTATTCAAGGGGTGAGTGTGTGGTACTTGTATCACCAGCAGTGTGAAATGTTCAGACATTTTATAATCATAATCCGCTGAGGATGCTGCTGCTCTCAGAAATGATCACCTTAGGTTTCCTTGACAACACGTTGTTATTGGTTTTGTGCTCAGATGGGGGCTGGAGACTCAGTTACAGACATGAAGTTTAACCAGTTAAATCCCACTCAGTTGTTCACCTCTTCTATGGGAGGTACGACAGCACTTCGAGATTTCAGTGGGACGACTCTAACAGTGTTTGCCAACACAGACACACTAAAGTAAGACTAAGGGTGTTTTTGTTCTCAGGGATGCAGATGTTAGGTGTATTCAGTCTAGCATCAGTCTTCTTGTCAGGTGGCCCGGACTCGTTTTCATGGTCGTGCTAAGAGCGCCTCCGTGATAGGCTTGCATTTGTGTTTATGTGCACAGAATGGAGCAGGAGACTCTATTGGAGGGATGAAGTTTTGCCCCACAGACTTTTCCAGGATTTATGTGGCTTCTGGTGAAGGCACACTGACCATGCAGAACTTTGAGGGACACTCGCCCACTCTGCTGTCCAGAACCCAGGACTGTGGCCATGATCACCACAATGTCTGGTGAGAAAACTGAAAGAAGACTGATGCTCGACGGTGTATTTTAGAACTGACAGTGAGATTTAAATGTTTTTGTTTCTTTCTTTGGATGTTAGTTGCCAAAGCCGTGAGAAGCACATAGCGGATTTAATTCAGTTTAACTGTAAAACATTTATTATGTTAGCAACTTTAAATGATCAATCATGTTTCTTTATAAGTAGACATGCCCAGTAAATGAATTCTTCTTCTTTATTGTGTTTAACAGCTATTGGTACTGCTGTGTTGATGTATCTGTGAGCCGACAGATGCTTGTGACTGGAGACAATATGGGACAGCTCCTACTTCTGGGCTTTGATGGCCAAAAGGTGGAGTATTAAGAGGAGGGGGGGGGGTTGTATTAATGGCCTTCATTCACAGACTCATCGCTTCATTTAAAATCCACTGTGATCTAAAAAAGTTGAATTAACTGAACATTTTCATGCTTGAATGTTTTTGTGTGCAAGAATGAAAATGTACACATTTTAATGCCTTTTTTTTTTTTTTAGATTTTTAGCGACAAGTTGCACAAAGCTAAGGTGACCCATGCAGAGTTTAACTCCAGATGCGACTGGTTGCTGGTGACGGCGTCTGTTGACCACACAGTGAAGCTTTGGGACCTGAGGAACATGAAGGACAAGAAAAGCTTCCTGCATGAAATGCCTCATGAGAGGGCTGTTAACTCGGGTAATGCTTTAACTTCCTGAGAGGAGAGCAGCTTTTCCTGACTTGTTGAGTATTATCCTTGCCATGCGGTGCAGCTTTGACTTTTTCCAGCCATAAATCAGCTTCTGTCTTCTCACAGACAGACAGACGTGTATGCAGTTATCCATTTTATTCATTTCACACTGATTGCATAAACCCACCTTGTGTCTGAGTTATGATACTCATACATGTCTCCATCCAAAGTTTACTAACAAATTGTTTGCATATATAATACTCTATTTGTTCCCTTTAGTTTAATGAAAGAATCTGAGGAATAATTGTGATGTCATACGGATCAAACGGGTTAAATTGTGTCGTTCATTCAGATCTTCAATTACTTTTCCAAATCTTGTCTTTGTTGTTTCTTCACAGCCTTTTTCAACCCATCAGACTGCACTAAGCTGCTCACTACAGACCAACATGACCAGATTCGTGTCTACTCATCCTCTGACTGGTCGAAGCCTCAGCATATCATTCAACATCCACACAGGCAGTTTCAACACCTCACACCTATCAAGGTTGGTTTATGTATGTGTGTTCATCCTTCCAGCAAGGCCTGGAGAAATGTCTCTGACTACAACCAACCGGATGAGAAATAATAATAATAATAAGATTTTTTAGGCCAGTGTTCATAGTTTCTACACAAGCAGCACTATAAGTGGACATCATTGTACATCTATATGGTTTCATAAAAATGAAGCATGTTTATGTTCTGTAATGGTGGGTACTGGATATTTCCTGCAGGGAAGCACAGACAGGATTGTTGTCTGAGACATGAAAGCCTTGAATGCCTTTATAACTTATATCCACTGACACAAACTTCCATTTTAATTTATAAATGATAGGGAATTAGATTTAAAAAGCACTTTTAAAAGCAATCAAAGCAGCTTATATTAAAGCCATTTTTTATTCATCCTCATCATACAGTGACTGTGCTTCTATGAATAGTTTTTTTTAGACATATTAATAGTTTTTATTGAATTTAAACAGTTTTAATCATCAGAATATTATTGTTCTGTGTAGGCCACATGGCATCCTGTGTATGACCTGATTGTTGCTGGGCGTTACCCTGACGACCGCATCTGCACTGGCGACCAGAGGACCATTGACATCTTTGACTCCAACACTGCAGAGCTTGTTTTTCAGCTGTACGATTCCACCGCCTCAGGAATCAAATCTGTGAGTGTCTTTCTTTTCATGCACAAACATCTAAAAACATTAAAGTTGCTTCTGTTAAGGCAAATAATTAATTCCTACAGATCAATAAATTCAGTCCAATGGGTGATGTAATCGGATCTGGCATGGGTGAGTTCTACAGAAATGTAACTTGACACTAATTTCAGTTTGAGAAGAGGAAAGTCTTTCTTTTTTAAGCACCATCGTGCTTCCTTTCAGGTCTGACGCTGCTGGTCTGGGACCATGACGAGTCTTTGCTAAGTGACCGGCACAAGGTGCAGGAGGAAGCCTCCGCTCCAGTGGACGGTTTAAGGGGACAGCAGAGGAATCGTCAGCGTCCTCACAGGGACCGGAAGGTTTCAGATCTAAAGCTAAAGAAAAAACTAGCTTCTCTTGAAGAAACAGAGGCCAAAACCAAGACTGGGTGTTCAAAAAAGAGCAAGAAGAGATGAGGAAGATCTGTTAAGCTGCCAGTCTTAACTTTCCTCCTGTAGAAATGAATGTTTCATTGTTCATGTTTATATTTCTAATTTCAAGGATTTTTGCATGTTTGGAAAAAAGTTTTAGATACTTTTGAATAAACCATTAGTAACTGGGATGCTGAGTTAATTTTTCCAGGTATTTTTCTACTGTAAAACAATAATAAACACATTTATATGTAACTCAATCTTAGCAATCTTTTTATTACATGCATATTTGGTTATAAATGCCAAAACAGATTCAGAGCAGCTGATTAGTGACACATTTTTTCATTTTACACCCAGTGAAAGTTTGTGGATTAAGAATATTTGAAGAGAAAACTTCCACGTAGTTCATAGACGGAGATGTTTGCCATCTGCAGGAGCAATCCTCCCCAGGCTTCCCGCTGCTGTCTGTTCTGCTGAACCAGAGCCTGGTGAGCTGAGTACACCATGCTCACAACGAGATCGTCAAACTCGGACTGTGTCAGAGCGGTCCTTCGATGAGTCTCTAGTGTGCTCATCAGGAGCGACATGGAGCTCCGACTTTTTGGAATGCCATCGTTGATATGAGACAGGAATTCCCGCCCCTGCCTCATCGATGCCATCTCTCTGTCCAGCAGGAGGACGTTGTTATCCTGGTCTATCTCCAGTCCACCCAGCAGAAACTGCATGAGAAAGGGAAAACAGAAACACTTCACATGAAGAGAAACACGATGCTCTTTAAGTAACTGGATTTAAATCAGAAATGTAGAAAGTACCTCAAACATTAGGTTGATATCGAGAGACATGACAGTTGTTGAACGTGTCCCTTCAAAAACATCAATAAGAGAACACTTCAAATAAAATGACTGGAGATAAACTGACTTTACAGTTCTTGAAATGACAACTTGTTTAGCTGTGATTCACATTAAAACCTGTGAGCAGTTTCCTCATGCAGCATCATAGAAACAAAAACAAAATGGTCTTAATAACAACCTCGTTATTTTCTTTTACTTACCTTGCAACACTTGGTCAAACCAAATACACAAAATGATCTGAAGGCAGATTTTGAGATGTAACTTCATTGTTATTTGATGAGTACCCTGAAAACACACCGCATTAGTTTCCTTCCACACTCTGTCAAGACTTGTGAATCCAAAGCAGTGGAAACGTGGACTAAATACCTCACATTTTTCCAGTTTGGAAAAATGAACAAAAGCCAGATGGCTGTAATGGAGAGCAGGGAAATACTGAAGCTACCAGGACTTGAGCAAACTATTTACTTTTTATTACTGTTATGTCATGTTTAAATACCTCCTCACTCATTTGGAGATTTATTAATTCAACTAAAAAAGTTTAAAATGATTCATAATCTTAAAAAAGCAGAATGTAATCTGAAAATCTTTAGGCTTTGCAATGATCAGACAATTAAAGAAAATACTATATTTTTAAGCTAAGAATGGACTTTGAAAAATGAAAGAGACGCATGTTGCACTTTAGGTTTTAGTGATTGTTTGTTTTCTTGTTTTAACAACGCTAGAAAAAACATTGAAAATTATCCAAAGAAATTTAGGACATATTTTCACAACAAAATTAGCTATATCTACAGGCGAGTGGTTTCAGAAGTTTTCCTGAGTCCTTAATAAAGGCACGAAGATTGTAAAGCGCGAAAAACTGCAGTGACAAAGGTCTACCACATGGTGGCAGTGTGTTGCTGTTGTCGGCTTCATAGCGACTCAACAAAAAACATTATTACTTCCGGTGAACAGTTCAGCTGCTTCTGAATGTTTAAATAGTGGAGAGAAAGGTAACCACACCTACTTGTTTATCGCCTGTACTATATATATATATATATATATATATATATATATTTATACACATATCCGTTAATTTTCCCTGTGATAAACAAACCCAGTTTTAACCTTGTTTTAGCAAAGTCATGTCTAAATGTGCTCCAGTGTGAACAGTGCGCAGCTAGCTTCTGTGGGTGCGAACGTTAGCTAATCACAACATAGCCAGCATCACCACCCCACAAAGAAAAGATGCTTTTCATTTCTCTCGTTTCATGGATACAATAGTATGTTACAGCAAAGGAAAAACCCGATTTACAAAGCATGGATACACTATACATGTCTAGGAATGATGGTTCATTATAGTTCTTATCAGTTTATAGAAAGAAGTGACCCTTTAAGTTGCTTGATCTGTGTTACTTAATTCAGAAACAAAATACCTGTGTTCAGTGGTGTTCAAGCTACATAAAACAACCTTCTTATCAGCCCTTTGTTTACATTTCTTTCCGCCATAGTTCAGATGAAGTCCTTTTTTTAATCTGTAATTTATGCTCCATAGCAACAAGTTAAACTAAAATGTTAAAAACTGATACTGTAATCAAACTATAATGTATTACTATAGACACTATAGTATAATATACAATATTATAATATAATAATTAAAGTAATAATAATATATTAATATAATATATTATTTTTGTCCCTACTGATGCATGACTTCAGTTTTTGCAAAAACAAACCAATAACCTGTCATTGAACTATAAATCTATATGGTTTTTGTCAGCTTTCAAAAAGGCAACCAGTCAAAGATGGAGTCCAGCGAGGAGGGTGGCCTCAGTGTTGGAGGCTCTGTGGGAGAGGAAAACTACTTTCTGGGATACACATTCACTGATCGCTCACACTCGAGTCGTGTGGTGAAGAGCATCATGGACCTGTGCTTGGAGGACGGTCTGTTTGCTGATGTCACCATCACCGTGGACAGCAAAGAGTTTCACCTGCACCGGTTGGTGCTCTCAGCACAGAGCAGTTTCTTCCGCTCCATGTTCACCTCCAACCTCAAAGAGTCCCACAACCGCATGATTGAGCTAAAGGATGTGAGTGCCACGGTCTTTCAGTTACTGATTGACTACATCTACCACGGCACAATTAAGCTAAGGGTGGAGGAGCTGCAGGACACCTATGAGATGGCAGACATGTACCAGTTGACTGCTCTGTTTGAGGAATGCTCCCGTTTCCTCTCGCGGACAGTAGAGGTCAAGAACTGTTTACAGGTATTAGTTTGAAGACGTGACAATCCTTTCAGTCTAGTGATAATTGTGAGAAATGAGCCTTTCTTTTTCTTTGTGTCCAGGTGATGTGGCTCGCAGACAGACATAGCGACCAGGAGCTGTATACTGCCGCCAAGCACTGTGCTAAAATTCACCTGGCTCAGGTGCATCAGACTGAAGAATTTCTCAATCTGCCTCTCTGTCTGCTTTTGGACATCATTAAAGGTACAGATTGATGTTATATATTTGAACTATTAATCTTAATATTCATTTTTCACATATATGAAGAAACATTATTTTTTTTACTATAGTGGCTGTTTTATTTATCCAAATACTATATTATCTTTATTTTTATTTTAGCCATTTTATATGATATATAGAATAAAAAAAGTATTATAAATAGGCAGATAATGATTCATTTTAAGAATCGTTTACTTTGCACCTGATATTTGCTTTTCGTTTTTTTAAAGTGAATCTTTGTAATAAAAAAGCAAAAGTCCTTCTGTGTGGTTTTCATCGTTGTGCTTTTTTGATGCCTGAAACATATTTTCTGTGTTGAAGTTGTAAAAAGGCTTTGTTTATGTGTTTATGTTTAGATGGCGTCCCGAGCTCCCAGAATCCAACAGTTGCCATTGAGTCATGGATAAACAACAACAAGGTTGAGAGAGAGGAGTTCTCCTCCATCCTCCAAGAGAATCTTAAGGTAGTTTTACTTCATACAATTAGAATAGGTCACAATGGAGTCAATGGAGGTGCTTTTTCAGAGATACTGATGATGAAGGATTGAGCAGACTGCTGCGCACAATACATGAAGAAGAAAAATATACAATCACAAAAAACCTTTTCAATATAGTTTTATTGCAGAAACTTTAACTATTAATGCATTTAGTGTTGATTCCTAAATAATGATACTAGAAAATAAATCAGATATTTGGTCACTTAGTCCCTATAAGCCATTTGTTACTGATGTCTGCTTTGTTTGTAGGAAATCGGTGAGAACGTCCACATTTACCTGATTGGTAAAGAGGAGACGAGGACTCACTCTCTTGCCGTATCCCTGCACTGCGACGAGGACGATGTGATCAGCGTGAGCGGCCAGAACAGTTTATGCCATCAGATCACAGCAGCCTGCAAACATGGTGGTGACCTGTATGTGGTTGGAGGGTCTATTCCCCGTCGCATGTGGAAGTGCAACATGCACACTATGGACTGGGAGCGCTGTGCACCCCTGCTCAGAGACCGTCTCCACCACACCATGGTTTCCGTCTCCACGGAGGATGCTATTTACTCACTCGGTGGTAAGACACTGCAGGACACACTGTCTAATGCTGTCATTTATTACACAGCAAAGGATAACAAGTGGACAGAAACTAGCCAGTTGGACACGGCTGTGTCTGGAGCTGCTGGTGTTAACCTAGGAGGAACCATTTACCTGCTTGGTGGGGAAGAGAATGACATGGACTTTTTCACTAAGCCGTCTCGTCTCATTCAGTGTTTTGACACTTCCTCACAAAAGTGCCAGATCAAAGCGTACATGCTGCCATTTGCTGGCTGCATGCACGCTGCCGTCCACATGGACGTGATCTTTATTGTGGCCGAAGGAGACTCGCTGGTGTGCTACAATCCACTGTTGGAGAGCTTCACACGCCTGCGCTTCCCTGAAGTGTGGAGCTGTATCCCATCTCTGTGGAAAGTGGCCAGCTGTAATGGCTGCATTTATGTCTTCAGAGACAAATGTAAGAAAGGTGATGCGAATACGTTGAAGTTCAACCCAGCCACATCTGTGGTCTCGGTTATCAGAGGTATCAAAATCCTCCTCACAAACTGGCAGTTTGTCCTGGCTTAACAACGTTTGGACTACTTGATCGGACTTTACTGTTCAGACCTCTGCTTGTTAAACGTACAGACTCATCCACGTCAGTCATTCGTGCTTAAGACAGTTTGTTGCTGTTGTAGTGCGTTGTTGTGCATTTCCTCGCTGGGAAAAACATTTGTGCTGATAATGTGACCCATGATGAACTAATCAGGTGTTTTCTGTGCACATCTAATTGAACATGCATGAGGAGCCATTATAATGCTGACAAAGGCAGACGCCTTCATTTCAAATTACAAGTTACTGTGTATAAACATAACAAGGAAAGTTCAATAACTTGAACATTTTTCACTGTTTTTTGTCTGAAATTGTTTTTTTATGTACTCTGTTGTACTTTAAGCTGAACTGTTAAATATATCATGGTATCTACAAACTGTTTTGTTCTTGTCTTTTGGTTTTTTAAACATATTTACTACCAGAATTTAGCATCTTTAACAGTTTTACAAAGGAGTATGTAAAACTGTTATTACATGTATAACCTTTGATCACACTATACTCATCGGGACAGGTGTTACATGTGCTAGTTTGAAAAGTGGAAGTAATCTACTACAGGGAGAGCAAAACTTTGATCCCATTGATGTGCAGCAAGAGGCTGTGCAGCTGAAACCTAAGCTCAGGAACATGTCAGACTTTTTGAACTATTCTAAGCATCAGTTGCTGACGCTGAGATGGGGAGGGGGTTTCTGGGGTCCATATGTGTCTGCTTAAGAACTCCCAGTAGGAACTTAAAGCCACTATGAACGCTGTTTGATAACTTCCTTAATGTTGGAGCATAAAGATATGTATATTCCTATATGATAGTTCCCAGCCTAAGATGCCAGACTCCTCTCAGCCTTTTGTTTTTAAATGCTCCAGAAGTCTGTGATGTTAAAAGTCACACCCCAGTGTTGGCCAGTGTGTAGTGTTGCATGTGAAGGTAGATTACTAGGAGCTGTAGTGACCTTGGAACAGTTTGCTGAGGGCAGAACATAATTCCTGAAGGGACACATGGTCTAGAGTGACAAGGCCATCTGCTGTAGCGCCAGCAGTAGGAGGAAGGTGGAGGGGGTGGAAGCAGGGGTGCAGAGAATTCCTCTCACTGGGGTGTGGAGGGAATGGATATTCTGGTACATCACCGCTAGCACTCAGCTGGGATACATGTTTTCTTTTCCATTTTTCAAACGGAAATCAAAGGAGAATTTCTGATCTTTAGATGGTGAGAAAGGACCATCATGGTCGAGCAGGGATGATATTTTCTTGGCCTTCCAGCTCTCCATTCGGCGTTTGGTGAAAATGGTCTCAGTGTGTCATCGCTCTACTTCGGTAGATCCAGTTTCCTCTCCGTCTCAGCAAAGACACAGCTGATAGAGCGGGACCCGGTAGGCCTCCTGGCACTGATCTCTGACAGGATCGTCTTCAAGGGATCTTCTTTGGAGTTGTACTGTGCATGGCAAGGATCCTTTTTCTTGCTGCTTCACTGAAATCGCATGTCCTAAACGAATGAATATTTTTATGAGGCGCCTTACACCAGAGATGGGCCAGGACCAAACCAAGCAGCAGATAGAGAAAGGCCTGAGGTTGTATCAGTCCAATCAGACAGACAGAGCTCTGCATGTGTGGACAAAAGTACTGGAAAAGACCTCAGACCCTGGAGGGAAGTTTCGGGTGCTGGGATGCCTGATCACAGCTCACTCAGAAATGGGAAAATACAAAGATATGCTCAAGGTAAGCCCCCAAAGCAACCATATCCTACGCTGTTAACTAAATACAGCTAATCTGATATCAATGTCAATAGATTATAGACTCTAAACTTACTCGATATCAACTATTTATTTCAAGACTAGTTGCTGTTTTCTGTATATATTGTGTATCCTATGTATATATAGTGTATATTATATATATATATATATATATGTGTATATATAGTGTATCTTATGAATATATATATTATGTATATATATATGTATA